>VDFB02385034.1:57283-219903 GCA_007258455.2 Sequoia sempervirens | reverse complement strand
TAAAGTTCAAATCCGAGTTTGTCCACTTAGGTGAACAACTCACCACTTAAATGGATTGACATAGAAATTAAAACCAATTTACATTCACAAATAAAATACATTACATAATGGAACTATAGTCCCTTCATATAGACTATAGCTCAGTTTCACTGGTTAATTCACTCAGGGTTCCCAAAGATTACCTCCAATTTCTATTGGCCATGAAAAATTTATCTACGCACTCGATGCAAATGTTAATCCATCAAATAAATCATATTTCAAAATAATTGAATCATCATTTCATAAACACAAGTTTCCATCTAATTAAATCATATATCAAAACAATTGAATCACCATTTCATATACTTAAGTTTCATAATTTCACATAGCATATATATATCTCATATCATAACTGGAAAAAAATCATTAATCACATATCATCCCCAATTCCTTTTACCTTAATTTCAAATTGCAACGTAGTTCATTCACATCACATATTTCATTTGTTCATGATTTCAAAATTCAATTTGAACAACCACAATAACTAGTATAAAATTAGGTCAACCATCACAGTCATCTAACTAAACATGTAGCATTGTCATAATCAAATCATTATAATAACTCAAATGTCTAAATACCATAATCAAATCATCATAAGAACTCAAATGTCTAAGTATCATGTCATCAATAGTATCTCTAATCATAATCAATAACCACAACCCAAAATAGTCTAAATACTAGGTGTATCATAGGGGTAGGCCTTACATCAAATACCTAAAACACATTCATATGAAGATCTTAAATCAATTTTTATGCCCAATGCTAGCACTCCTCAAAAATTTGCAAACACCACTATACATAATTGCAACAACAATGCATCAACATAGACTCTTCAACCTCTAAGCCTCAATTCTTTTGTTGATGTTCAATCATGATTAGCCCTACAATAAATTTTTTTTGATGGACATCTTCATCACATAATATACCTTCTTGAGTCACTCCTTCCCAAATCCCTACAAAAATCAACTTCTCTCCCAATTCTTGTTGAATAACTAACTCCAAAAATTGTCAAATCTTGTCTTTTATGCTAAATCTTCATTATTTTTGTTGTAGCTTCCACTTGCAATGTCCCAATATGAATATTCTAACATTAGCCAACCTTAAATTAATAATTTACAACATTTAAAACTTCCTCAATTCCACTTTCCTTCATTTTTCCAAGTTTGGAAGGCAACTTGGTCTCCAACTCCTAGAAAATAGGTATCCTTTAAGAGTTGTAACTGCCACTCAACTTGGGAACCCATATATTTTTTGCAATATTTTTAGGAGCATTAAATTATTAATCAATAATTATAACTCCCAAAAATCCAGTGCCCTCTTTTTGCTTTTAATATTTTTCAATTAATGATGAGGATTAGATTGCCACCTAGACTATACAATTTGGCAGTTTTAGAAAATATAAGGCCAATATTTATTTTACATATTTTTGGCCTATTTATTACATTTATTTATCAAATTCCACCTAATCAATCTTAAGGAAAATAAAAAATATGCTCTTGCATCAATATATGTGTGTGTGAGAGAGTAGGTATATACCACTGGTTATTTAATAGTATAAATTACTGTATAAGATCTCTATATTGATCAATAAATTTATTTCTGTTGGAAATGAAAAATGTGAATATATATATATATATATATAAAAGCGAGATTTATTTTGCTTCAAATGCTGTAATGAATATAGATACATCTACTATAGATAAGTGTTCATGTTGGATATATAAATGTAAATATTTTTTTTTTGTAGAACCATTCAAATTGGAAATAATTTATACTTAACAAATTATTAGAATTTTGTATGAAAATAGAAAGATATATAAATACATATATTTGCTATTTTCACTTGGAATATAGGTAATTTGAATAGATTGGATTGAGTTTTAGAATTAAATATAAACTTGTTTTCCTTATGGATTATTTCATTTTTGTTGGAATTGTAAATATAGTTGGACATGCAAACCAAATAGCGAACTTGGAGTAAAAATGTGTTTCTAAAAGAACTTAACGATTGGTGAATGTTTGATATTTTAGCAAACTTATGAAATACTATGTTATATTTATTATTTCTATGGAATTACTTCTAGGACAAGATTCCGAATGTGGGCTCCTAAAGCAACTGCTAATTTACTTTTTTTTTAAATTACCATTATGTTTATTATTGCTTGGCCAAGCTATTGTACCGGTGAAATAGATGGTTTGAAAAGCCTAGATTTTATATAATATGTCTCTGCCACGTAATGTATGCGAGTATTATGTTATTCTATTTTAGGAATTGCATTAGGAATTAGGCACTCATCAAAAGATTCCCTCCTACTTATACCATTTTAGGTTGTTAGGCTGCTCGTGCAGGGTCGGTGCTTTCTTTGTGTTAGGGAGAAACCCAGAGAAGTTCTGTACTTTGTGGTTGGGAAAAAAAAGTTCCTTAACCTTACTCTTGGCCTCGGCTTGTGGAAGACCATCAAAATCATGGTGGTTGAGGACAAAGATTCTTATATTATATGGATATGCTTCTTTTTATTATTCTTGCATGGCTTGTTTAGCCAATCTGTAAATATTTAATTATTGATGCAAAACTTATACTTATAACATTGAAATAGATGTAATGTAACACCCCTACTAGTGTATGAGATTTTTACTTCATTATTGTAACTAGCTATTGTGCAATTACTGATATTTTATTAAATATATGTATCACTTTCCTTATTTGGGATATGCAATGCTTTTTGGAATACTATTTTTAGTCTGTGAGCTTTTCACACTTTACATTTGGTTTTAAAAGTCATATGAAAATAAAAAAGTGTCGATGTCTTGTTACAAACATCTACATAAAAAAAAGTCTTATACTTCCAGTATATATAATAAAAGTCATAATATGCAAAAATAGAAAATAGATTTACATTTATATATCCAACATGAACACAGATTCATATTAAAATGGTTCTATCTAAAAATATAGATTCATATTTACATTTTCATAAGGAACACTTTCTAAATCAGATATATATTCATTTTAGAAAATAAATCTTGCTTGTACTTATATGTATATATATGTACATATATGTTTATATTACATTTTCAGATACATATTATTTTACATAAGAAGTAAATAATTGTTCAAATAAAAATCTTATATAGCTATACATAATCTATTAAATTTATAGTGGTAACGATATATATGTGTGTGTATACATCTATATATATTCAGATTTAAATATACTCAAATAAACCAAACGCAGACACGCGCATGCATAAAAGCAAAGTTTGTAGGCAGCGAATTATAAATCAAATTTTACACACTGTTGCAATGATGGTGAGGCTAATGACCCCCCATATGGGAGTGCTGCATGTGGATGGCAACACCCATTCCACAAGTCGTGGCTCTACCTCCACAACTAAACCTTCCCATAGGCAACGGTGGCTGCTTAAAAAATTTATAACCATATTTTTAAAAAAATACTTCCATCAACAATTAAAATAGAAATTCACCATTTGGAATGATTTCGATTACAGTATATGACATTTTTATATTTTCAAATATATTTATAATAGTATTATATATGTATATATATTATACAGTGCAGTATAATATATATAGATATATAATATTATTATATTTGTTGTTGGTAAATACCACATTTTAATGTAACATCTAAAATACAATTTGTATTACTATATATATCTATATATATATGTATGCATGTATATATATAAAGAAATAAGTATATAAAATTTAGTACAACTATGATACAATTTCCCATACAAAAAAAACAAATGATTTAAACACCAAATGCATAACTACAATTGATATAATCAATTGCATATCAATAATGAGTTTAATCTTTCACACAAACTGAGATTAAATACAATGGAAAATTAATAAAAACTTGGTAAAACGTTATCCGTTTTGGTTCACTTCTTGTTCTCCTTTCTTTCCATTGTTCTTCTTCTACTTTGCCCAATTTCCCTAACTCTACTATTCTTGTTTTTGGTTTTCATTTGCAAATTGAAATTTTGAGAAAAATGAATCTAATGTTCTAAATGAATCTTTTGGTGTTCAAAAGAATGAGAGATTATTCTCTTTTATTAATTTCTTTCTTTTTCCCATCTTTGTTTTGCTTTTTTTTGTTTTGTTTTTCTAAATTTAAGTTCTTTTCTTCTATTTTTCTAATTTCCTAATGTTTTCTATCTCATTGTTTTGTTTTCAAAAATATTACTTTCTTTTCCATGATTTATTTCAAATCTATTTGTAACGCCTCATAATGCCACACCACGAAACCCCAAAGGACAACACATCAAATAACAATTATGTGAAATTTTTTAAAAAGTGAATGAACATGTAGATCATACTATCAACTAACATATAATACAAACTAAACATGCATATGCTCCTACTATGTCCTTTAGGGTATCATGACCGCATTACATACATACATTCCTAACATGTTCTAGCCCAACTTCAAAGATTAGCCAACCCACAAAAGCTAATTATAAATCCATTGCATTAAGTAAATGAACATCATACGTCCATACATCATATTAAATAAATAACCATCAATGATCAAATATTAAACCCAAGGAGTACATACATCGCTTTTAATACATAAATATGCATTGTTCCATGATTACATGATTATATCAACACTACCCAACACACAATGGGAAGGATTCATTAGATACATGATAAGACACAACTGAAATGATTACATTACTTATCATCATCACTATTTGAAGTCTGGTATAAGATCTAGAATCTCTTCATAAGGTACAACATCCATGCTCACAATCATTAACTAGGAACTCAATGGAGTGCATAACACTTTCCACCAAACCATGTGGAACCCTAAGGTCCACCCCCCATGCTAGGAGATGACAATAAGGACCCACTACATAAACAGTCAAGTAGACATAGGCTAACATGACTCCAACATACAAGAGTAACAGATGAAACATAAAGAAACAACTTCTTCCAAAGGTACATGAAGGATAAGGGGAAACAAACAAGGAATACAAGGTTGCTATAGGGAAGAGTTTCATCACATAGCTCGATATGGGTTACCCAATGTGGATCTTCCTAGGTCCCAGCCCTCATCCCGGGTTACCCTGACTACTTCAACTGATCCCCGACCACCATTCTAACTCATGCGGGATCAACATACCTTTCAAGAGGACAAGACAATTGATCTTTTCCATTCTAGGCCTTCTCACTCATCTCAAGCCTAAACGAGCACTTGAGCCATGAGTGAGGAGTACCATTATCTTAATTAATATGAACTACCCAACCCCCTAATTCATTTTAAGTTTCACTGGATTAAAGAAACTCTCAATGAGTTACCCTAGACAACCACTTTGGCCACCAACCCCCATTGAAAGCCACTCCCTCTACTAGCAATAAGAGACCCAACACATCAAATAGGGTAAAGCCATTTTGCACACTAAAATGAAGCCACAAAAATCACATTTCTGGAGCATGACATGAACCATCTCGCTCACAAATCCCAACCATAATAACAAGTAAACCGTGCAAGGCTAAATACACTCATGAACACAATCCAAACACAAAATCAATCCACCTTCAAAATGAAAAAAAATGTGAAACCAAAACTCAAGCTATTTTCCCCAAGCCTTTGGAAGTCTCTCAATAACCATTTGGCACAAAAGGCCTCCCTTCATAAAACAATAACCAAAATCATCTCAATACTAAATCAACCACAATAATAAAAAATCAACTTATATTCTAACATCACACACATAATTCATCACAAGGAAAAAATAAAACATTGCAACCTTGAAATCCACTATTTAAATCAAACTCATAGTAAACTAGCAATCATGAACAACTCCACAAATTAACACCATATACAATGCTAATGCTCAAACAACAATACATCATTGGAAGACATCATTTCCACATCACATGATGCTCAATACTTAATTTACGTAGCAAATTTACAATTGGAGATAAACAACATTATGTAGTTGACTATACCATCCTATAATACATACCAAATTAAATATTAATGACAACATTTATATAACCTTAACAAAGAATTATTACTTCCCTCAAGTCTGGTTACTCAATTTAAGTCCAATTCAATAGATTATTTACTCCAATTAGTTCCACTTGAAGATATCTAAAGTAGCAATATCCCCATTAATCAAATTACACTGTAACTCTCTTAAATGACTATAAATAATTAATTCCTAAAGTTTCACCCTTAAGTAATATGAACTTTCTCTAACTCACAGTTTTTGAGATGTAAAAAATAGATCAATTCCCCTTAATAATTTATCCAAACCAATTACTTTTAACCATTTAAATATTATTTAAATTTGATTTGAACCATTATCTATTATCTCAATGATTGGTATATCTATTAATGACAAGGATATATAATTTTCTTAATTCCCTAAATGAAATCTTCTCTTAATAAGTTAGCTAACCAATCAATCTACTCTATAGTTGGTATACCTATGCAAATATTCCTTTATTAAATAACCGTTCAATCTACATTTTCAAATAATTAAACCATACAAAATAACCTTTATTATGAAGTAACCATTCACTCTTCACTTTAAATGATATTCCTATGTTCCCTTAATTGTCTTCTTGGAATTTAACTCTTAATAAATTTAAAGCTAATTAGTCTTATCTTTAAAAGATATGTACATTCCACATGAAATCAACTCTTAATGAAGTAATTATTATTTTTAAATTTATAAAGGATCCTAATATCTAGGGAAAAGAAACTCAACACAACAAACTAACTGAATTCCAAACTTGGATCATGATTGTATGGCACCAAACAAAATCAACGATCACCAAGCATAATTTACTTTCATTGAATAACATCCATAAAAAAGTGTCATTGAATCTCAATAAAGGCAAGTAACTATCAAAATAAAGATCAAAACCTCTAGTTAAGAAAATAGGAGATGCAAGGAAATGAGGCGAATATAAACCAGCAAACATGCATTGAACCCTAGGCAAGATAAATATGAAACAATCCATCAACTCAAATATATGCATTGAATTCAAGCATGGTGTAAAACCAACGATTTTGAAGCTCAAGGTAGATTTATTGATAATAATTACTTAGTATTTGATTGCATACTACAGGGGAATATGCCATGATAATAATCACCAAGCTTTTAGATTGTTTTCAAATCATTTTAGCTAGCGAACCTAGGGAAGAGAATTCGCTAACACACTATTTGCTAACATATATTGTTTCGCTATAACACATATTGGTTTGCTAACCCACTGTTCGCTAACACAGCCCATTGCTAACACACTATTCTAAATCTTTGAATTAATAGGCATACTGGAACACATCCTAATATTGTAAGCTTTGCTTATGTTCTAGGTGCAGGCAGGTTTGGAGAATGAGGGCAGCACATGCGTGGCCTTAGAAAGGCTTAGAAAAATTTCAAGCAAATGCTATGGGAAAGAATATGGAACTAAGTTTGGATTAAATACCAACTACAACATTTATATATATTTGCCAATCCAAACATGGAGGACTTTCACCAATTATCACAAAATACATCGAACACAATTATAAAATTGAAATCGTTTGCATGTAATAAAATGCAATGGCCACATATCATAAGCAAAATTCTAAAGAAACACATAAAAGAAGATTTGAAAAACTATCTAGAATAAAATCAGATTAAAGAAGCAATGAAAGGATAATGAAATAAGTAGAATATGCACAATTTTTTTATGGAAGAGAGCCTTGAAAAATTCAGGGAAAACATTAAAATTATTTTGATTCAGGAATTAAATCAACCAATAGATGTTTCCAAACAACATCATCACTCAAGCATTCATTTTCTAAAAATAAATTAAAATCTAGAAAATAATGTAACTTTGATCCAATTGCTCGACTAGGTTGAAGATTTGATGCCGGTTTTGAAATCTACAACTTGCAATTCCAATCGCTTCAACCACCACAACAACTTTTGCATAATTCCTAAGTCTATTTCTAAGATTACCAATTTTCCACCCAAATACTACATCCCCCAACATAAATTCTTATTTTTGCAAACAAAGTTCTCTATTCAAAAAAAACCCCAATTCAAAATCCACATAAACAATTGTTCCCCCAAAATTTTCTTGCAGAGCAAGTTTTATTTTCAAAAACCAAAAATCAATCCTCCTCCCTAATCTTTCCCAAAATCCTAATTATTAACCAAACAAATCAATTAATTTTGAAAACCCAAAAATAAGATAAAATCTCAAAAATCTTCAATAAAACATCAAATTCCTTTATGACCAATAGTTCAAGACTATGCATGAACTTGCATGCAAAATGTTCTATCTTTTCTAGTTGTTTAAACAAATTATCCATTATCTCCTTTGTTTTAATATTTTATTTGCATATTATAATATTTCCCACCTTGTAATTTATTAAAACTCAATCGTTAATAATAAATATCATTATATTTAATCGAGTTAATTTTTACTTTATGATTTAATTTAATAAACTAAATATCCAAGAACAACATATATATCAATTTATAAAAATGCTTTATTTAATAATTTATTTAATTCATCACCAAAACAAATAACATTATAAAACCAATTTAATTTGAACAACCCAACCAAAATTAATCAAACATTCATGAAAGAGAAAATCGTGGAGGGGCACTACATCTTCCCCCCTAAGATTCAGCTTACTTCTAGAAGTTGCAACATAGAATAAAATATATATAAGCAAAATCAAATAATAAAGCAAACCAAATTTCAAACAATTACCTAAACTTTAACCAAGGTTGAGAAGCAGGACCAACTGACCATAGACATCAAATGATGCTGACGAGGTAATGGACTGGATACTCATCCTCCTCGAGGATGATGGCTAGGGTAGGGGACCTTTTTTCATCTCTGTTTTTAACAACATTTCCATTGGGTTTTAAGAAATGCTTAGACCTAATAGTTTAGGTGGAGTTGATGCCTGGTACCTATAATCTACATTAGACAAACTATTGAACAATATGATATATATATATATCTATATATATATATCAAACAATTAAGTACACCATGAGAGGAAATCGCAGCGTAGCAGGGTACTCATGAAAGAGTAATGCTACAATGTCCCTCACACAAAGACAATTCAAACAATAATCCACATCAACAAATAACACAAATTATATCGTAAACCATCTGCTACATATCTATCATCAAAGCTGATTCATTACATCAAAATGCTATACTTCCACAAAACACAACAAAATTATGCACACAAGGCACACATTTTTCATTAAATATTCATCATTTTCACACAATACTTTCCACTTTATTCATTTTACAATTCTAAATCTCATAATATATGTGGCACAAGATCATAATTTTATGGCTATTCAGAAACATAAAATATAATTTATCACTTCATAAGCACAAAATTCCAGATTTAACACACATTCTTCACATACACACACAAATTCATATGACTGGGAAACACATCACTAGGATACACAAGGGTCCATAATGCATCCCTGATAGAAAGAATATCGGTGCATTGCCAACAACACCGAGGGTCCTATCCTTTCCATCGATTTTCTACACATTTGGACAAACACCACCAAAGGATAAATTTTGGGTTGCTCAGTGAGGATGACCAAAAAGGGAGAACATAACCTCAAGAGTAAAAACAACTAGGAAAACATAATGGTTGCATATGTATCAAGATTACCAAGTGTATGAACCTAGACTCTGATACCTATGCAGCGAAAATATCGGTATTGGCTAAATTATGCTTGATCCATGAAGAATCGAAGCATAATGAAGCCACCAATAAAATCTCAACAAGATCAATAAAATGAAATTGAAACTAGAAATTTTATCAAAACCTAACATACTAAATTGTGGAATTGGTGTTGTGTTGATGTGGAACGATGAATCTTTCCCAATCCTGTGATTAGTGAGCCTGTTTTAGTCGATTTTATGGAAAAGAATCGATGAAACCATTGTGATTGGTGTATGAAAACTTATATTATGATAAAAATGAACATGATGCAAGCTAGAATTTACCATGATTTTATGCTACAAATGATCTAATTATGCTATTGCTAAGCTAATCTAAGCTAAAATTATGCTAAAAGATGAAAAAACCTAATTTATAAACAAGCTAAGATGGATGCATGGAAGCCACTAATGGATGCTCTAAGCTATTATGTAATGAAAATAAACTAAAATAAGCTAACAAGTGAGTAAATTGAGAGTATGGATGCAAGTAAACTCAACAACATAAGTTTGCAATTGAAATATGGATCCATTCGTCTCCAAATAGTGACCTATTTATAGGATTGTAAATGAGGAATGAATGGTTGAGATCAAAAAGCTTAATCAGTGGTTCAAGATGAAGGGGATGAGAGGCATGGATCATGGATTCTCATCAATGGATGAGAATGCAAGTTGGAAGTTAATCAAGGGCTCACATTTGCCTCAAACAAACACACTTTTGACCTACTCACACAGGTCAAAGGTAACTTGCTAAAGAGGTTGAAGGTTTAGATTGTTCAAGAAGCCAAGTGAGTTTATTGGAGGAGAGAGAATATTCCTTAGAATATATTCCTTTTGGATGAGGAAAAAGGCTAATTTAAAAATTAAAACTAAGTTTTAATTGTACAAAAAGGGGATAAGGAATATTCCATTGGAATATTCCCTTTGCTTAGAGGAAAAATAGTTTAATTGCTAATTAAACAAGATTTAATTTATGCAATTGGGGAATTAGAATATTTGAGAGATATTTATTAAATTAGATGATTTAATAAATAGGGCAGGGGTGAAATGATATTTAATTAAATAACTTAGGGTTATTTAATTAAATAAGATGACTTAGGAGATTAAATTAAATATTTTGATTTATTTAATCTAATTAGATGAAGTGTTAGTGTGAAAAGAGATGAATTAACCCAATTTAATTAATTAGGCCAAATAGATTAAAATGATGTAATTAATTAATTAGCTAGGCTAATTAAATCAATTAAACGAAAAGATGATGGATTAAAGAGGAAATGATGTTAGTAAGTCTGATTCAAGTGTATGAAATTGATTAGGAAATTTTTCAATGTCTACATTTTACCCCTCTTTGAAGTGAGGTACCTACTGCTTTGGTTCAAAGAATAATGCTTTTTAAATAAAAATATTTCCTAAATCATAAAAAATTCTAATTTTTTAGATGCTCCAATGGAGGGATAAAGCTGATTCCCTACCCCCTCAAGAAATTGGGCAAAAATTTCAAATTTTGGGTTGATTTCTTGATAAAGGTTCAAAATTTTCCCCAAGTGTTCAAAAAGGTTTCAAGATACAAGAATAATGACAAAAACACAAAAAATGATGCAAAATTAGGTCCAAATTGGAAAAATTAGTGAAAATGATAATAAACCCCATTATTAGTGTTAAATTAGGTTAAAAATCCCTAATTTTCTAGCTTAAATAGGCCAAGAGGGGTCATTTGTGCATTCACACTTAAGAAATTCTTGGGATTTGAGCTCTAACCCTTCAACGAAATGGCATGCCATGAGCTTCCCTAACACATCTCTGATCAAGTTCATGAGTTCCAATGACTTCTAGGCACATGAACACTAGTATGTGATTCAAAACCTGATTTGAAATTTGAAATTTTGATGCATATATTAGGCGTTAGAATTTAGATTTTGGCGGCATCGCTACTTAAATCAATGACACCCAAATCATTTATATAACAATGCATATGTATATGGTGACGCTTATTTTGATTAAAAATCAGGTTTTGCAATTTGAAATGGTGATGGGGTCTTATTTGGTGACACACTTGCCAATTTAAAAGTTAGAGTTAGGTTAGACTAGAGTCTAAATCACTATGCTAGCTTGTCTGGCGATGTATTTTCCAATTTGAAATTTAAAATGCATTGGGCATCGCTATTTGAATTTTGAATATAGTGACACTATTGTAAAAAGCGACGCCATTGTAATTTCCAAGCCAAAAATTCCAAATGACTTCAAATTTTGATGATTTCCTGATGTTGTGTGCTTCGTGGGTGCAGGAGGTCTTCCCACCATTGATTTTGAGGGAACACAGGCCTATAGTTATTAAGAGATTAAGTGATCTTTTAGAGTTTCACTAGGAGCACCTGGGAGAGATTGGATTGTGGTACATTGCATACGCACTTGTGATTAGGACTCATTTGGAAATGATGACAACTCTGTGTGAGAGATGGTACAGTTAGACCTTGTCCTTCCACATTTCGATGGGGGAGGTGACAGTTACTTTGGAGGACGTGTGATAGATATTGTGTTTGCCTATCCACAACGACCATGTAATTTATGACCCTAATGCTAGATTTGATGCATGCCTCAAGGTGATGGAGATTGACCAGATTGTATTGGTCACCTCACAGATTGATTTAGAGACATATAGAGGTTAGGTGTTGACCTTTATATTGATCATTGTAGCCATCATTTCATGTTTGGTGGCTTTAGACAGACATGAAAAATTCTTCAACCCAGGATGGGGCTTGGTGTGGCAGTGGATGCTATATAGGACTCTTTTTGTGTGGGGGCTCATGATGCTTGCCTCCCTATATCATGATTTGCATGATTTTGTTTACTGCGATGAGAGAGCCCTCAGTGCAGTTGTTACTCTTTAATTCCCACCTTTTTCCTCCACTAATAAATAATTATTTTTTATTATTTAGTAATTTATCTTTTCCTACACTTTCTAATTAAATAATTGTTTCCAATATTTTTAATTAAAAGTCAACTTTCCCTCTCTTTCTATAATTAAATAATTGTTTTAATTATTTAATTATTCCTTCCCTCCTAAATTAAATAATTTTATAATTATTTAATTTAATCCAACCACCTCTTTTTCTGTAACAATCTTATCTCTTATTTCAATTAATTTCACCCAAGTGATAATGTTTTATTTCCTTCTAATATCCACGGTCCATCCTTAACTAAACCCTATTTTTTCCCTAACCCTATTTCCTTGCTTCTTAAAGCAATCTCATCCATGGATCTTCATCATTCAATCTTACTCCTTTCAAATTCGGGTTTCTATAAGAGAGACCTATCCCTTTCATTTCAAACCCTAGACAACCACAATCTTTGATATTTTATTGTCACTATCACTAAGGTTACAACCAAGAATATAAAGCAAAACATAGAAGATCAATGAAGGTGATTCAACCATGGCATATGAATTATGGTAATACTGCTTTATTATGCAAGCATATAAAGAAAAATGGAGAAGATAAATGAAGGCGATTCAAGCATTAGATATGAATTATGGTAATATTGCTTTATTATAGTTTATGTTTCTATGTTCATTTATGCTTCATTAATGGATTAAAGTATTTAGGGTTTAAGTTTTATGTATTTGATTGTTGATACTATTGATTCATACCTTTTACCTTGATTTCTACATATATAAGGAATGTATTAAATGTAAAATTGATAATATTTTCTGTCAACTTTATGATATTTGTAGGTAAATGGTTAAGTAGACTAAATGATTCTTTCAATGTCAAAAATTTGGAGAGTGGATGAATCAACTTTAGAACCATTCAAGTATCCTATTGAAGGAAACTTGGGTTTGGCAACCTATTTGAAGAGGGAGGTAAAGTTGAAATTCAAGTACTTGCATATGATACTTCTAAGCCTACAATTCAATAGATGGATTGTGCTGATAAAAATGTTGCACTTGAAGACTCACTTGTAAGTTATACATTTAGATATTTTTGTTCTGCTATGATATTTTTCTTAAATAATTATATGTTGTCTTATAATTTATTTATTTTTAATAGTGGTCACAAGAAAATGGTAGATCAATATGTGAATGCACATACCATTAAAATATATTTAAAAAATTGTACAAATGGAAGCAATCAAATTCACTGTGGGAAAATTCACCATCAACAATTCACCTCAAGAAAATTGACCGCCATGACAAATTCAACTCATGGAAAATTCACTGCCATGAATTGTTAGTGGTGAATTTTCTTACAAATATTTATTCTCTTAAACTTTGATAGTCTTTAATATATTATTTTAAATTTATTTAGTCTAAATTGGAAGATTCACTATATTTTTTTGTCATAGTTATATTTTTCTAATATTCTTATTAGTTTTCGTTTGAACTTTTTTTGTTTCTTTTCTTTTTGATGAGGATAAGGAGATAGGATAGATCAAAATATAAATGAACATATACAACAAGATTTAGGTGGTGATTTATATTTTCTATTTGGATTCATTTTTGAGAAAAATATAAATATATACTTTATTAAAATTTGAGAGCTTCTTCTTGTTGTTAAATTTTTTTTCTTCTGATAATTATATCTTTTTATCATAATTTTTATTTATGTATAATATGATTTATTTTTATTATAATTTTTAGTGAGAATATAGATTATTATACAAATGAGCTATTATATTTGAATAGTGGTAAACATATTTATATTATTAAAATTTGATTTTTTAATTTAAAATTTAATCAATATAAATTAAAAGATTCACTTTTCATTGTGATAATTATAATTTTTTCTCATAATTCTTATATGGGGACTAGAGAGACTAGACCTGTGACTTCCTTCCTACAAGAAGATACTAGACCTGTGACTCATTGTCTACAAGAGGAGGCTTTAGCCAACTAGGGGGAGACTGAATCTCATGAATTTTTTCTACAACAATTTTTTTTAATCAATCGAGCCAATATTCCATGCGAAGATTGTTTAATTTTTATTGTTTTTGTGATAATTATATGTTTTCATATTTTTTACTTGCTTTCAATGTTAACTATTTTTATTTATGTTTTAAAGGTTTCTAATGAGAATTTTATTAATCAAATTAGAAGTGAAAAAATAATGATTTAGCTAGCAAGATTTTTTTTGTTGGGTAAATCACTACTACCCTTAGACAACCCAACAGTTGTCGGGTCCACCCTAATTTAGCTAGTAATTTTAAAAAATAATATTTATGTTTTTATTTATTCTTTTAAGTTCAAAAATTTACTATATTTATATTTAATGTGACAATTATATTTTCTCATAATTTTTATTTATTTTTATTTATAACATTATTTTCTATAATAATAACTTGTATGATGAATATCCTTCAAATTTATGGAGCACTACTAAATAATGGTATAAATAAAGATAAAAATTATTGAACATACTATATCATTGTAATAACTAACACTTTTTCTAGTATCGTATTATACATTCAATAAAGATAAATTTATTAGAAAGAGTGTATGTGAAAGCACCATCAAGTTTATCAAAGTTATGGTTTTATTAAAAATGTTAATTAGAAAAAAACATATACATAACAATGGGAGGGGAGTGAGACATCAAGAATAAAGCATCATACATACACATAGTCATTGTCAACTAAAAAATTAGAAATATCATCGTGAGAGTATGATTTTATGACAATTAGGTTATCATTTTGGATATGATTTAGATAATTATCATCACGAATCAATTATTTTTGAATCCATCGTTAATATATACAAGGAGGATATATAGAAAGTTTGTGTCTAAAGGATATGAATGTAAGTTATATGTTGAATAATAATTAATTTAGATGTCTAATGGAATGATAAGATAATCAATAATAATTATATACTAAATTAATTTATGAGTAGTGATTTAAGATACTAAGATAAATAGAACATAAAATAAAATGAAATATTGGGGGATTACTAGAAATTGGATCAATGTGGATGTTGACTACTACGTTCTTGTGATAGACAATACAAAAACGAAACATTAAATTAGATTTAAGTTCAAAAAATTATGATATCTAGATCTTGAGTTTCGTGGGGTCTCATATTAAATAACACCCATGATATGATTTTTCTATTTATGTTTCTTCTGGATGACATGATTTGATTCAACATAGAAGAAATCAACTTCCTTTATGATACTCAAACCCTTAGCATGATTTAGCAAGTTGAAAATAGATAAATAAATAATGTTGGATCTTGAGCATTTTTTTATACATATTAAGACTAATGATATGTGTAGTCAAATATGTGAATGCAAGATGCTACTAATAGATGATTTGAGTTTTTTTGTTGATTTTGATGGGTAATAGTTATATCTTGGGATTGTTTGCTTTGGAATTTAAAATATTAGAACTCCGCATGATCTAGTCTAGAGGACATGATTTTATATATGATCTAATGTAGGGTCCTAGGAAGTACATCAATGTTGAAATAGAGTGGAGGATTAAACATGATACAAGGAAAAAGTCAAAATTGAAATTATTAAATGTTCAAAAACCCAAACTATATATTAAAAGAATACATTAATGATTTTCATAAAAAATATTATAAAAATATAAAGATGAAAGTGTGAAATAAAATTATTTTAGCTTTATAATATTATTAATGAATATTTAATTATTGTAGGATTAATGAGAATCCAAACAATAAAAACATAAAATAATAATGTGTATGTTTATAACCAGCGACTACTACTTTAAACCAACAAAATAACAATCAACGAGCCACCTTTTTTCTTTGACCAGGGGCTACAGCCAAGTCTTCAGACTTTTTCACCCCTTCTTTTTTCTCCTTTCTTATTGCAGGCATTTTCTTAGTTTAGCAAGAGCTAACTCTTTTCCTTATCTTCAAACTCATGATTCCTTCTCTTGCTTTAAGTTGGCTCCTCTTGGCCACTATCTCCTTTTCCTCTGCAACAGTTATGGTTGTACTATCTGATCTTCCTTTAGATAGTTTTGTCTCTCATTTCTGCAATCTCTTTCTTTCTAGGGGACTTCACAAATGATGCGATTGAAGGCCTAGAGGCAGAGGAGGAAGTTTTCACACACAGTAAAAATTTAAAAACATAAAATATTATTTTCTCAACACACAGAGCTGCTGCTCGTAATTTTCTGTTTGCTCACATTCACATTTTTCTCATTCTCTGTTCACTTGTTAAAAATAAATTACAATTACAAAATATATGCTACAGGTAAAAAATCACGTGAAGAATTTTCACGGATGAGAGGGAATGAATACAATTTTTCAAATTCATCTAACAAACTTTTCCCCCGTCAAAATGCATTTAATACAATGTCCTTTACATAATATTCAAACTTAAATATTAAATATTTTGCATCCCGATATTTCCTTTGGCGGTGGAGGCTTTCTCCATAGTTCCCCGCGGTATCGCGATGGTTAAAAACTTGATTGCGATATTGCGGGCAGCGGTTAGATGACGGCCCGATAAACTGCGGCGGTTAAAAATAAAACAAGCTTTTATGGAGTCTCCCGTGATATCGCGATGAATATTTTATTGATTGCGATATAGCAGGCATTGGCTGGAGGTACGGCAGGCGGTTGATATAAAACAAAAACATTACCGAAGACTCCCGCGGTATCGCAATGACTAATTTATTGATTGCAATATAGCGGGCAATGGTTGGCGGGGACGGCAGCAGTTAGGGTTAATATTCCAACACTCCCCCTTAAGCATAACTGCGCTGTCTACCATGCCCAATCTGTTTCTCTGAAAAATAAAAGTATCTCTTCCCAGCGGCTTTGTAAAAATATCTGCACTCTGTTCTTCTGATCTGCAAAACTCTAAAAATATTTCACCATTATTAATTAATTCTCTGATAAAATGATATCTGGTATCAATATGCTTGCTTCTCTTGTGAAAGATTGGATTCTTCGAAAGAGCAATGGCTGAATTGTTATCACAGTAAATTTTTGTTGCCTCCATTTGTTCATTTTGCAATTCTTTCAAAATTCTTCTCATCCAGATTGCTTGACATGCTGCACTTGTGGCTGCCACATACTCTGCTTCTGCTGATGAAAGACAAACTATTGGCTGCTTCTTTGAAGACCATGAGACAACTCCTGTCCCAAAATTAAATACATAACCAGACGTGCTTTTTCTGTCATCAATGCTGCCAGCACAGTCACTGTCTGTGTATCCTATGAGTTTGAACTCATCTGAACTTGAATACTTGATGCCAAAATTCCTTGTTCCACTTACATACCTTAAAATTCTCTTCCCTGCTTTCCAATGGGTGTCTTTTGGTGTTTCCATAAACCTTGAAATCAAACTTACTCCATACATAATGTCTGGCCTTGTGGCTGTGAGATACATGAGACTTCCAACAAGCCTCTTAAACAAAGTTGGATCAACATTAGACCCTCTATCATCCTTGCTTAGTTTCAGACCTGTCACTGTAGGTGTTGGTGCTGGTTTGCACTTCATCATATTAAACCTCTTCAAAATGTCATTTGCATATTTTGACTGTGAAATAAAAATACCATTTTCATTTTGATTCACTTCAATACCTAAAAAATACTTCATCAGACCTAAGTCTGTCATTTCAAATTCTTTCTTCATGTCTGCCTTGAACAGATCAATTGACAAATTTCCAGTGAATATTAAATCATCCACATATAAGCATACTATTAGTATTTCACCTTCTTCATTCATTTTTGTATACAGTGTGGGCTCACTGCTACATCTATTAAATCCATTCTGCAAAAGATAACTGTCTATTCTGCTGTACCAAGCTCTTGGGGCTTGCTTCAATCCATACAGTGCCTTTTTCAATTTGTAAACTTTGTCTTCTTGACCCAAAATTTCATACCCAGGTGGCTGATCCACATAAACTTCTTCTTCTAAATAACCATTTAAAAAGCTGACTTTACATCCATTTGAGATACAGACCACTTATTCTGAGCTGCTAATGCTAAAATCATTCTGATAGTATCCAATCTTGCTACAGGTGCAAATGTCTCATTGTAATCAATTCCAGGCTGTTGTGAATAGCCCTTTACAACCAATCTTGCTTTAAGCTTCTGAACTTCATCTTTTTCATTCAATTTGGTTTTATAAATCCATTTCACTCCAATTACATCTTTGTCTTTTGGAAGACTGACTAGTTCCCATGTCTGATTCTTTTCAATTGCTTCAATCTCTTCATCCATAGCACTTACCCATTTATCATCTTTGACTGCATCTTCAAAATGAATTGGATCTTCTATTTGAGAATAAAATGCACAAAGAGAAATCTGATCTGAATTATTCTCACCTTCATTTTGCTCATATATATCTCTTATGCTTCTGATTTTCTGTCTTCTCAGACTTGCCAATGTAGGATTTGACATATCACTTGAACTTGTGGAATGTGGACCCGATGGTCCTGCTGTAGATGGTGTTTGTTGTCCTCTTGTTGGACTGCTTCCTTGAATGATTGAGGTTGTTCTTATAGTCGATGCTGGTGTCACTTGTGGACCACTTTGTTGAGCTTGAATGGGAGTGGTAGGAGTCACAATAGCTGGAACATTTGTTGATGCTGAAACTTCATTCTCCTCTTGAGGTATACTAGCTGAAATATTGACTGTCTTCTCTATACTTCCATCCCATGCTTCATCTTCTACAAATTGTACATCTCTGCTGATTATAACTTTCTTTGTTGTTGGATTATAGAGCTTATAAGCTTTAGATTCTTCACTGTATCCAACAAATATACATTTTTCTCCTTTGTTATCTAGCTTCCTTCTCAATTCATCAGGCACATGTGCATATGCTACACATCCAAATACTCTCATGTGAGTAACACTATGTTTTCTTCCTGTCCATGCTTCTTCAGGTACTATATTCATAACACTTTTCGTTGGACACCTATTCATTATATAGGCTGCACAAGAAATTGCTTCTGCCCAATATTCATTTGACAAATGTTTGGCTTTCAACATACTTCTAGCCATTTCCATGATTGTTCTGTTTTTCCTTTCAGCTACTCCATTTTGTTGAGGTGTGTATCTAGTTGTGAATTGCTTGTGAATTCCATGATCCTTGCAAAAATTAAAAAATTCTCTTGAAATATATTCACCACCTCTATCTGTTCTCAACACTTTAATATAATAACCACTCTGTTTTTCAACCAAATTCTTGAACTGACGAAACAGATCAAACACTTCATTTTTCTGCTTTAGAAAATAAACCCATGTTTTTCTTGAATAATCATCAATGAATGTCAGAAAATAAAAACTACCACCTATTGAAGGTGTTTGCATTGGTCCACACAAATCTGAATGTATAATTTCCAAAGGGGCTTTTGCTCTAGTTGATTTTCCTGCTGGAAATGATTCTCTATGTTGTTTTCCTAAAATGCACCCTTCACATACCCTTTCTGGTTTTTCTATTAAAGGTAGTCCCTTGACCATGCCTTTCCTATGAAGTAAATTTAAACCTCCAAAGTTGAGATGACCAAATCTCAGGTGCCATAACCAGTTTTCATCTTTTATCTCAGCTTGAAAGATTGTCTGCACTACTGCTGTAGTTTCTTCTCTACCCACTTGTGAATTCATTAAGTGTTGTGCTTGAGCATAATTTATATTCAAATCTGGCCTTATCTTTAAGGGAAACATTCTGTTGTTTGTCATTCTGACTTTTGCAATAAGCTGGTTGCTTGGGTATTTGTCTAAAATTGTGCATAGACCATTCTTGAAGGTTACTCTATACCCTTTTTGAACCAGTTGCCCTACACTCATTAAGTTATGTTTCAGACCAGGCACAAAATACACATCTGAAATATACTTTTTCTCCCCCTGTTTAGTTAGAATATTGACATCTCCTTTTCCTTTGACTGACACTTTGTTGTCATTACCCAATGTAACATCGGACTTTACATTCTCATTTAAATTTGAAAACATTTCTAGATTCCCTGTCATATGATTGCTACAGCCTGAATCTAAAAACCATACATCTTTTTCATTTGCTTGAGCAACATTACAAGCTAAAAACATTGTTCTCTTATCTGAATCCTGATTTTGACCTTCTCTTGAAAAATTTGCATTTTGTCTATTATTATCATACTGCTTCTTTCTACACTCATTCATATAATGCCCATATTTTTTACAGTAGTGACATTGGACTTGAGATTTATCATACCTTTGATTTTGTGACTGATTCTGTGATGGGTTTTGGCTTGAGCCTTGATTGCTGCCTCTTCCACTTGAGTTTGATAAACTGTATCTTTCACCTCTGTAAGAGTTTCTTCCTCTTCCTCTTGATCTACCTCTGCCTCTTCCTTGACTGACTGAAGCCTGAGTTTTGAAAGCATGCTCCAGTGATGTATCTGCTGACCTTTTCAGCCTTTGTTCATGAGAAATTAGAGATGCATACAGCTCATCAACTGAGAACTGTGAGAGATCCTTTGTCTCCTCTATAGCAACTACAACCGGTAGAAATTTTGTGGGCAAACTCCTTAAAATCTTTTCAACAACTCTGGTATCTTCTAGATTCTCTCCATGAGACCTAATTTGATTAACCACCCCAATGACTTGGGTGTAGAATGAATCTACAGATTCATTGTCCTTCATACATATTGTTTCAAAATCTCTTCTCAGCATTTGTAGCTTTGCTGTTTTAACTTTTGCCATGCCTTGATAGGCTGTTTGAAGTATGTCCCATGCTTGTTTGGACTTTGTTGCTGCTGAAATCCTTGGAAAAATGCTCTCATGTACAGCTTGAAACAGATAAAATAAAGCCTTTGAATCTTTCTTCCTTGTGTCCTTCAATAAGTCTTTCTCTGCTTGTGTTAAAGCATTGTATGCTACTGCATCTACTGGCTCTGCAAATCCATTCTCTACTAAATCCCATATATCCTATGAGCTAAATAGTGCTTTCATGGTGATTGACCAGTACTCATAATTCTTCCCATTAAACTGTGGAATTTGTGGGTTTGTCAAGCTTGTGCTTGCTGCCATTTTTGAAATTTACCCAGATAATCTACTTTGCTCTGATACTCGAACTTGCTCTGATACCACGTGAAGGCCTAGAGGCAGAGGAGGAAGTTTTCACACACAGTAAAAATTTAAAAACATAAAATATTATTTTCTCAACACACAGAGCTGCTGCTCGTAATTTTCTGTTTGCTCACATTCACATTTTTCTCATTCTCTGTTCACTTGTTAAAAATAAATTATAATTACAAAATATATGCTACAGGTAAAAAATCACGTGAAGAATTTTCACGGATGAGAGGGAACGAATACAATTTTTCAAATTCACCTAACAAACTTTTCCCCCGTCAAAATGCATTTAATACAATGTCCTTTACATAATATTCAAACTTAAATATTAAATATTTCGCATCCCGATATTTCCTTTGGCGGTGGCGGCTTTCTCCATAGTTCCCCGCGGTATCGCGATGGTTAAAAACTTGATTGCGATATTGCGGGCAGCGGTTAGATGACGGCCCAATAAACTGCAGCGGTTAAAAATAAAACAAGCTTTTACGGAGTCTCCCGTGATATCACGATGAATATTTTATTGATTGCGATATAGCGGGCATTGGCTGGAGGTATGGCAGGCGGTTGATATAAAACAAAAACATTACCGAAGACTCCCGCGGTATCGCAATGACTAATTTATTGATTGCGATATAGCGGGCAATGGTTGGCGGGGACGGCAGCAGTTAGGGTTAATATTCCAACAGCGATATGGCTTCAGCCATAATATCGACCTCCTTCAAATAGTGATCTTGACTGGCAGCTAGCTTCTAACTGCTTTTTATTTTGCTTTTAAAACTACAAACAACATCCTTAAATTTTGGGCATCTCCTCATGCATACAATGACTCCTAAAACCTGTGAATTCTTTTAAATTCTGCATCGGCTACTATGGTTGCATAACAAAGTTGAATAGCGACAACTTTGTTGGCAGAAGCTGACTGGCAACACCTTTGTTTATTCTAACAACAGGCGGCTTATAATTTACAAATCAATATTCATAACACAGTGATTACCCTGCTCAGCCTCATGCAATTTCTCATCAGCTCCAATGATTTTTGGCAGATCTCATTCCTTCAAGCAATGGCTAACTCTTTCTTAAACACTAAGATGGACTTCTTGATTGCTTTGATCATAGCTTAAATGGCAGCCCCTCCTTTGATAGCATCTCTAGTGATTATTAGCTGCATAGAACTTGTAGCGAGTCACCCTCTTTATGAGTAATACCATGTTTTAAATTTGACTGCTGAGAAGCTATATACACCACACTTTAACATAAGTGATCACTCTTTATTTCCCTGCGATCCTTTGGGTGAGATGCAATATTCAAATAGCTTTAAACAACTATTTCAGCAGCAATTCAAGAAACTCCTGCACTTTGCATTAATTAACTGTCTTCAGCTGGGCAGACTACTTCAATTTGAACAGGTAGGGATCTCTTATTCTATCTCTAACCTAGGCTTAGGAATGCAATGGTAGGAGAAAAATAGAAAATGCAAACCTAAAACTATATATTGATTAAATAAAAACATTACATAGATGATTTTATAAATCTTCATAGCTGCTGCTCATTAAACATTCTCATGACATTACTTGAGCTTCTGCTCTTTCAGACATCAACATGTAACTACCATTCTCTATCTTTACAGCTCTGCCGAGCTGGACACCATTTGGGAGTGCATAAAAAATAAGACTCATACAATATCTAGAGAATTAAGCATGACTGAAGGAGAAAGGACTGAATATAATATATTTTGAAACACCCAGAAAATGTGTGAAAGTTGGCATGAGTAAATATGTAATCAAATCAAATCTTTGCCAAATATTTGTCTTTAATGCTGAGATTGATTATGATACAATATTGTTGATAGGGCAAATAGGAGTAGTTGAAATTATATTTCCAGCATAGAACGCAGCTCCGATACCATATTATATAAAATGCATAAAAACTGGATATCTTATTATTTGAAATAACAGGTGCATATGTCGCAGAGGAAGGGAAGCGACTGAGCATAGAAGAGGGGCGGTTGAACAATTACACACCCCCACACACTACAAAGTAATACATTATACATTATTCGCTAACAATTTGCACCGATTAAAAGGCTTGATATAGTTAGAATGGTCTTACGCATAGCAACATAAATAACTCAAAGAATTATTAGATGCATGCCAAATAAAATTTTTTTAAGGGTTTTAGAAGAAGATGTGTATTTGAAACAACCATAAAAAAGCATCTTTATAGTTACAAGCAGTTACAAGCTCATATAATTATTAAGAAAATGTCTGTATATTGAAAATATATTTTTTTAAATAGGTAGTTGCAAGTCCACATATGTAAGTAAAACTCATGTATTCAAGCACCTACATACAAAATGAGATCGATTCTTGTAACTTCAATGACTCCTCATCTCCAACATTTTCTTTTCATTTATCAATTCTAGAAGTCCATGCCCAACTTTATTAGTTAACCCTTTAGTACAACCTTCTGAATATTCAATTGATTGTTCAATGAGCTCGTCTGCAAATTTGTTCACATCAACATTAAACACCTTTCTCCACTGCAAAACCAGTGAAAATGAATAGGCTCAAGAATGTAAAGAACTGACATACGTAACATATTGTTTCAAAATTGTTGTAACCAACCTCTTTTATTAAATTCATGTCATAATCTGTTTCAGGATAGTTTAACCTCTTGTCTGGGTCATGTATGACTAACATAGCTTTGTCTGAGGACCTGTTAATTATAAAACCTTTCAACAAATAAATTTAATAAAAGAGGTTGTTACAACAATTTTGAAACAATAGTGTTCTGCATGTTTTGCACACACACCCCACTGTAGGTAGGGACCCCCTTTTTTCTCTCCCGACAGGTTGCTTTGCTCTTGTCTTGTTTTGTGTGCCCCATTTCAAAGCCCAAATTGGTCATGTGCCTTCAAACGATCAAATCCCCTACCCAAATTCACCTACTTGGGGTACTCAAATCTGTAGAGAAATAAAGTTGCGCATCCCCTTTCTGCCTTTTGTCTTGCTTTGGTTGTTTCAGAAACATCTGTGGACCCCTGTCGGTCCAGTTTCCACATTTTTGGCTATGCGGACAACTTTTTGGTGGATTTGGGATGTGTTTGGGGTGTTTCAATGAACTACCAAGGTTTCGTCAAAGTTTGGTTAAGTTTCGGTGGTTCCAGAGTTTTGTCCCGCTTTTGTTGTTTTTGAAACATCCGTGGACCGCTGTCGGTCCGATTTCCACATTTTTGACTTTGGCGCCAACTTTTTGGTGGATCTGAGATGTGTTTGTGGTCCCTAAGCGAACTGCCAAGGTTGCGTCAACGTTCGGTTAAGTTTTGGTAGTTCTAGAGCTTCGTCCCACTTTGGTTGTTTTGAAAACATCCGTGGACCCCTGTCGCTCCCGTTTCCTCAATTTTGACTTTGGGGGCAACCTTTTTTGGCTCAGGGATGTGTTTGAAATATGTAAATGAACTACCAAGGTTTCATCATCGTTCCGTTAAGTTTCGATGGTTTCGGAACTTTGCCTCCGGAATTCCCTTCCTCCTTGGCTGTTTGGAAACATCGTGGACCCCCGTCGCTCCCGTTTCCTCATTTTTGACTTTGGTGTCACCCTTTTTTGGATTTGGGATGTGTTTGATATGCTTAAATGAACTGCCAAGGTTTCGTCAAAGTTTGGTTAAGTTTCGATGGTTTCGGAGCTTCATCGCCCTTTTGTTGTTTGGAACATCTGTTGGCTCAGGGCGACCTGGCCTCCGAAGCCCGGCCCCTCCGTGGCCGTTTCTTGGGTTCCGCCTCTCTGTCACCGCTTTGGAACATCCGACGGCCGCCTCCTTCCCGGCCTCCAGAGCCCGGCCCCTCCATAGCCGTTTCCAGGGTTCCGCCTCTCCATCGTCATTTTGGAACTTTCGAAGGCCACCTCCTTCCCGGCCTCCGGAGCCCGGCCCCTCCATGGTCGTTTCGGGGTTCCGCCTCTCCGTCGCCGTTTTGGAACATCCGACGGTTGCCTCCTTCCTTGCCTCCGGAGCCCGGCCCCTCCGTGGCCGTTTCTGGGGTTCCCCCTCTCCGTCGACATTTTGGAACATCTGACAGCTGCCTCCTTCCCGGCCCCTCGTGGCCATTTCCGGGGTTCCGCCTCTCTGTCGCCGTTTTGGATCATCCGGCGGCTGCCTCCTTCCCAGCCTCCGGAGCCCAGCCCCTCCGTGGCCATTTCCGGGGCTCCGCCTCTCCGTGGCCGTTTTGGAACTTTCGGCGGCCACCTCCCTTCCGGCCTCTAGAACCTGGGTCCTCCGTGGCCATTTCTGGGAGTCCGTCCCTCTTTGGCTGTTTTGAACATCTGGGAGCCTCCCTTCTTCCTAGCTGTTTTGAACATCCGGGAGCTCGCCTTCTTCCCGGCTATTTTGAACATCTAGGAGCCCACCTCCTTCCCGGCTGTTTTGAACATCTGGGAGCCTGCCTCCTTCCCAATTGTTTTGAACATTTGGAAGCCTGCCTTCTTCCCGGCTGTTTTGGCTTTCGTCCACTGTTTGCCTTCTGGCTTTCTTCCACCGTCTTTCCACCCTTTGGCGCTTGCACCCTTGAAGCACACATTAATGTTTATGGTCCAAATGAGCTCCAAATATGAATATCAAGATATTTTGATGATGCATGGATAGATCTAACAGGGAATTTGTAGGTTTGACTGACATTTTCCTTAACTTATGTATAAATGCACTTACGACACTTCGTGTTTGCAGGAGTCAAGAAGTCTTCCGTAGGTCTATCAAAGTGGCCCATTGAGGGCGTTGTCCTACCTTTTTCTAGATGATGATGATTTCTAAGGAGCTTTCTGCCCGAATCAGGGGCCACCAATTCATTGATGCCAATCGTCGACGGACTCGTTTGATCAAAGGAAGAACACTGCAAGCACATCAAGCAAAAGACAACTTTTAGGCAGTTTTAGCTATAGTGAAAAGGGAAATCAGCTAAATGACAAAATTGCTATAGTAACGGGCACTAGATGACAAAATAGGGAAAAGACAAGGAATGTATTTTTAATTGTTGAATATTGTGGGGTAGGTGAAGCCCTAACTTGTAATGAATCTGAGCCATTTGTTTGAAATTGATCCTAGCCATTCATTTGGGCTTTGGAAAACTATAAATAGGGTCTTGCCACTCATTTGTAAGAGTTGGAGAGCTGTTGTAAAAAGCATTTGTAGCAATAGAAGACAACATTGCATGATTTTATGGATGTTTTCTTTGATTTTGCTTATCTTGCATGCATGGTTTTTCCTTCCATGTTAGTTTTAGTGTTAGTTTCTTGAATGGGAGTGGTGATGGTGTTTGTTGTTTCAGTATTTGATGGATTTCCAGCTCATACTTTTTGTGGTTCATTGATGATGAGTCACTTTCCAAAGCTAGTCTAAGCTCATTACTTCATCGATGCAACTTAGTTCAATTAAATGTGCATGATGTGCATGTGCAATTTGAAAATCTACAGTCCTTAGAAGATTGCACTAGTTTTGTGCAACTGTAGGTTTCTCTTGGCCAAGCAAAACCCAGTTTAGGGAAATCTGTCTACTTTAGCAGCCACCATTGTTACTGTTCATTCGTAGCTTAGGATTAGAGTAGCTTTCTTAACCCTTCTCCTTTTGCTATTTCTTTTAATCATTGGTTAGAGTAGGACCCAAAGCATCACCATGAAGCCAAATCAGATGAATTTGATGAGTTTCAACTCGCTGTTTTGAGTGGACAGGCACTGTTCATTCACTTCCAGCACTTTGAAACTGCATTTGCAAACCCAACTTCCATGCGTTGTAACTCATCCGTAAGTCCGCCTTGTGATTCCAGCAAATCACATCAAACTACTGAGGTATCTAAGCACTGTCATGACCTAACATCCAAGAGACCTTGGGATAGTGTTCTGCAATTTGATTGTGGAAGATTGTCTTTCAAGAGAGGTAGCGCACCTACGCACTGCCTGTGTTGAAAAGTGCATAAAAAACACATCAACAAATAGGTTAAGTGTGTCAGTTCTTTACATTCTTGAGCTTATTCATTTTCACTGGTTTTGCAGTGGAGAAAGGTGTTTAATGTTGATGTGAAGAAATTCGCAGACGAGCTCATTGAACAATGAAGTAGATATTCAGAAGGTTGTACTAAAGGGTTAAATAATAAAGTTGGGCATGAATTTCTGGAATTGATAAATGAAAAGAAAATGTTGGAGATGAGGAGACGTTGAAATTACAAGAACTGATCTCATTTTGTATGTAGCTGCTTGAATACACGAGTTTTACTCACATATGTGGGCTTGTAACTACCTGCTTAAAAAAAAAAAATTCAATATACATACATTTTCTTAATAATTATATGAGCTTGTAAATGCTTGTCACTATAAAAATAATTTTTTTGTGGTTGTTTCAAATACACTTCTTCATCTAAAACCCTTCAAAAATATTGATTTGACATACATCTAATAATTTTTTTTGAGTTATTTATGTTGCTATGGGTAAGACCATTCTAACTATATCAAGCCCTTTTAATCAGTGCAAATTGTTAGCAAATAATGTATAATGTATTAATTTGTAGTGTGTGGGGGTGTGTAATTGTTCAATTGCCCCTCTTCTATGCTCAGTCGCTTCCCTTCCTCTGCGATATATGCACCTATTATTTCAAATAATAAGATATCTAGTTTTTATGCATTTTATATCATATGGTATGAGAGCTGCGTTCTATGCTGGAAATATTAATTTTATGTTTGGATGGAAAATCCATGCACCGTAGAATATCTTGATAGAAGTGGTTATCGAAGTGGTGAGTTAGCATTTTCTTGAGTGATTTAACCACTACTCAAATGGGTTGAACAGGCATATTATTTTGAACTTGAAAGTTAAAAATAGGTTAATAGTCCTATAAGTAGATAGGGAGCCTATAAAGAAACAACAAATAATTTTATTTATCTATCTTTTGGTAATAATCTTGTATAATTTTGTGTGGTAATTAAGGAGTTATTGTAAGTCTTTTGTATTCTTGGAGAAGGTTTAATGCTCTTTTTGAGAGCATATAGAGCCATTATGGAGAGTATGTGATTTTTCAATGTTTTTTGTTTTTTTGAGTGTTGTAGAGCCCTTTAATTATTCTAGAGCTTGTTAAGGCTGAGTTGGCATTTATAAAGACATAATGCTTCACCTTTATATAGTAGAATGGAAAGTAATTTCTTCCTGGTATAGAGATTTCTTACTATATCATTGTAATAAAAAACACTTTTTCTAGTATCACATTATACATTCAATAAAGATAAATTTATTAGAAAGAGTGCATGTGAAAGCACCATCAAGCTTATCAAATTTATGGTTTTATAAAAAATGTTAATTAGAAAAAAAATATACATAACAATGGGACAGATAACCCAGGTCAGGACAGATAACAATGGTTTTATCAAATTTAGGGTCTTTCTCTGGAGGTAGGCATTCCCCTGATTGTGTCTCCGGTCAGGACAGATAACCCAGGTGTTGAATCCTATTTGGATGTGGCTTTTTTTGATGTCGTTAAAGACACTTATTTAAAACCTAGCCAGGTAAGCCTTCTAGAAAGAAGTAATTCCTTGCCTTGTGGGAATGGGCTCATGGAAACCCTCCCCTGGGAGCAGAAATTTTTCTCTGAAAAAGAATGGGAATCCGGCAAAGAATCAGATAGTCAAGATGATATAGATAGAGAAGAGGTGCTATCAAATAAAAAGAAGAAAAAATCAAAAATCAAAATCAAAATCACCCCTTGTGGGATTTCAACAAGATTGAGAGAAAAAGCGGACTGTGGGGCAATATCTCTGGCCAAAGGAAGAAGACCCAAAAATTTGATAAGAGAGCACCATAGCCTTCAAGATATTGTGGATGGCTTCCAAAAAACCATCCTGGAGCTCCTTCTTTCTCCTAAATTCCCATGAAGTTATTGTCCTGGAATATAAGGGGACTAAATAAACCCCACAAGCAGGATATTTTACACAATTTTGCCTGGGACCAAAAGCCTGATATTCTCCTCATTCAGGAAACCAAAATGTTAAGTGAAAAGGTGGAAAAGATTTCTTTGTTCCAGCACTGTTCCATTCAGCGAAGTGATTCTGCTGGTGCCTCTAGTGGGGTTGTGACTTTTTGGAACTGTAAGGTCATAAGAGGTGATCCACTTTTTTCTCATCCTAATCATGTTGCCACTAGATTTACTCATATAACCTGGGACAAATTCAACTGGATCCAGTCTAATGTTTATGCTCCTAACTACAAAAAAGCATGGAAGGCTTTTTGGAAAGAGCTGGCTGCTTTCTGAAATATCTTTCAAAATGACCCCTGGGTTGTCATGGGAGATTTTAACTCCCCTCTCCTTTAGGGTGAGAAGTTTGGAAACTCTCAGATCAATGGAGAAAGCAAAGATCTCTTGGAATTCATCAACAATCAGGCCTTGATCGACTTGGACTTGCAAGGGAGCTCTTACACATGGTCGAATCGAAGAGTTATGTCTAATCTGAACTAGGTGAAACTTGACATAACCCTTGTTTCTGATATTTGGATCTTAAATTATTGTTGCTCTTTGAAAACCCTCCCTAGAATTGGATTTGACCATTTTCCTATTAGTTTTGTTGCTGATGTTGGAAATAGGATGCCATTTAATTGCAAATCCTAAACATTAATTATTTCATGTATCTCCTAGATTCTTGGAATGTGTTCAACAACACTAAGATTAGGATGAGATTAATATTTGGATGAAATAAATCATGAAATTGACATTTGTATTTATTCCTAAATAATAGGAGCATGTGGGTGCACACATGGTAAGGTGAATCTCACCTTGTGTTTAGTTAACTATACAGAGTAATAGTTAACACTTCTAAATGCATGTAAAGATCCTAGGAGTTAGGATTTGATGTTTGCATGCTTGAAGTTCAGTTAAGTTCAAATCAGTTCAGTTCAGTTTAGTTCAGTTCAGAATCAGTTTAGTTCAGTTTAGTTTAGTTCATTCAGTTCAGTTCAGTTCAGTTATCTTCAGTTGCATGCAAGTGCATGTTGCATGCATGTTAGTTATTTTGAGTTGCATGTAGTTAGCTTCAGTTAACTTGTAATGCATGGGTAAATAACATTGAGTTGTATGACAGATAACAGGGACTACCTCCAGTTAACAAGGGATGACCATTCTTTGGGAATGGTGTTGAGTAAATGTTTCAGTTAACAATAAAGCACTTGAAGACAACTTGGGTGCCCAAGATGCTTTATTGGAATTAACTCCAATGCATGTTAAGATATTTTTGATGGCTCAGTTAAGTAGCTTTAATTGTGGGCACCATCTTTGAGGAATAGCTTTGGAATTATCACCGAAGTGAAGGAGAAGTTGTAGCACAGTTTGGGACACCCAAATGCATGATGCACATGCTGTAAGCTTTAGTCTTCACTGAAGAACTCTACTTGAAGGAATATGGCATACCTTTTCAAGGGCTTGTGCTTATGCATTGTAATTATCACCATTTGGAGATTACAAGGTTGCATATGGTCTATATATCTCATTCAAGTTGAATAGAGTTGACGAGATTGGTTATTGCAGGTGTGAAGAAGATTGGTAAAGACAGAAGAAGCATTCTCAAGCAAGAATTGGAGCCATTGTAATTTAGAGTTTGAATAATAGAATAATTCTTGGTGGAGTTTTTTCCCGAAAGGGTTTCTCCATGGTATATCTTGTGTGATCCTTCTATTATCCTGTCTAGTTCTTCTAAATAATTCTCTTTACATTCTACAACAGTAAAATGGATTAATCAAAATAATCATCCACAAAGAATTTATGTAACAAAGAAAATACTTACTTAGAACATCAATTTTGAAGTTTTACAGAGTATTAAGCTAAGAAAACAACTCATTTTTCAACAGCTGACCCCTTAAAAATTAAAAGGAATATTCCCTTTCGCTTTGAGAAGATGTGGCTTTCCCATCCTCTCCTCCGAGAGGAAATAAGGAAATGGTGGAATATTAAAATAAAGGGTACTGCCTTATATAGAATTTCCAAAAAAGTAAGAGAAGTTAAAATGAATCTCGAAAAGTGGAAAAAAGAGTCTTTTGGCAATATCTTTCAAATCAAAACTAATCTTCAGTTTAGGCTGTCTAAAATCCAAAACAAAATTTAGAAGGAAGGCTACTTGAATGAAACTAAGGAAAAGGAAAACGAGATTCTCACAAAACTTCACGAGATAATTGCTAGAGAAGAGGAATTTTGGAGACAAAGATCCAGAGCTCTGTGGCTAAAGGCTGCAGACAAAAATACTAGATATTTTCATCTTTCAACATCTAAACACAGGGTAGCTAACAAAATCTCTGTGATTGTGGTTGATGGCAGAACTTGTGAGGAGGAATAAGACATTAGAAGAGAAGTTGTCCTATTCTTCAAGAACCTTCTATCTGAGAAAGAGGGTATTAATTTGAAGGATCAAAATCAGTTACTGGAGGCTATCCCCAGGATTGTTAGTTCTAGAGACAATGAAATGTTGACAGATATACCCACCAGTGAGGAAATTAAAAAATTTGTTTTCTCTTTTGAAGGAAGCAAAGTGTCTGGTCCTGATGGCTTCCCTTTACTTTTCTTCCATTAGTTCTAGGACATTGTTGGGGAGGATGTAGAGAAGGTGGTGAAAGAGTTCTTCCGCTCTAGAAATCTTTTGAAGGAGTTAAACGCCACTTTCTTGGTTCTTATCCCCAAAAAACTTGGAGTGCAAGATTTTGAAGGCTTCAGACCTATCAGCCTCTATAATTCCTTCTATAAAATTATTTTGAAGGTTCTTACCTCTAGGTTGCTTCTCATTCTGCCCTCTATTATTGCTCCTCAATAGAATGGTTTTGTGCCTGGTAGACAAATTCTTGACTCTATTGTCCATGCTCATGAAAATGTTCACTCCCTCTCGGTCTCTAAATCAAAAGGATTCCTTCTTAAGCTTGAAATTTCGAAGGCTTATGACAGGGTGGACTGGAACTTTCTGTTTAAGATCTTAAAGTCTTTTGGTTTCAATGAAAGGGTTTTGCAGCTTATTGAACAACTCATTACTTCTACTTCTGTGGCGGTTCTTATTAATGGATCCCCTTTCACTTTTTTTTGTAGTTCTAGAGGGTTAAGACAGGGAGATCCCATTTCTCCTATCCTCTTCACAATTATGGCTGAGAGTTTTGGTAGGAATATGAGTAAATTGGTTGCTCAAAGATCTATTATGGGGCTCAAACTGTCATCGAACAATTTGATATGCTCTCATCAATAGTTTGTGGATGACCCTTTGCTGATGGGAAGGTCTGCTATCTTGGAAGCTAAAGAGATGAAAAAACTTTTGGATACCTATGGTAGAGCTTCTAGTTAGGTGATAAATAAGTAAAAAAGTTCGTTGTATTTCTTTAACACACCTTTGCATAGACAGAGAAAGATAGCTGGAATTCTTGGTTGCAAAATAGAGTCCCTTCCTGCTACTTATCTAGGTTTGCCTCTATGTTTAAAACCTTCAGATACTTTTTAGATCTATCTGGTTGATAGGTATGGGAAAAAACTATTTGGCTGGAAAGGAGCTCGCCTAAGCCAAGCCAAAAAACTCCAGCTTCTTAAAGCTTCTCTGCAGAACCTCCCTATCTATGTTCTTAGTCTTTTTAAAATCCCATCCAAATATGCAGAAACCATTGAGAAGATTCAAAAGAGATTCCTTTGGTTAGGAGTCGAAGAAAGAAAAAGAATGCCTCTTGTTGGATGGGATTTGGTTTGCAGATCTAAAAAGGATGGAGGTCTTGGGCTAAGAAAAATCAGACTACTGAATAAGTCGCTCCTAGCTAAACAGATATGGAGAATTTTCTCCTCCTCTGGGGAACAGAGTGAAATAATTAAAAGCAATTATTTGCAGAATAACAATTCCCTCAAAGATCTTATTGAGAACCCCAACCTCCCGAAAGGATCGAGCTGCTGGAACTATATGATTGACGGGATAAAGGTGGTGAAACTGGGATTGAAATGGCATGTTTGCAATGGTAACCATATTAGATTTTGGGATGACTGTTGGCTGCGTAATGAACCTCTGTCTTAGGATGGGAATCTCAGTAGATGGGATGAGTTTTGCAAAGATACTTTTGGCCTTTTTGTTAAAGACTACTGGTGGGATGGTAAGTTGATCAATCTCCGCTTGATAAACCCTATTTTTGGTCTCTGCTTACTCCTCCTTGAACGCTATCAGACTATGCTTAAATCAGGAGGATAGTTTTATCTGGGAGTATGAGCCTTCTGGGTGCTTTTCTGTCTCATCTGCCTTTGCCCAGATTTCACATGCTCTTAACCCTCCCCCTCTATGGTCGCAAGCCTGGACTAAGCATCTTTTAGCTAAGGTTAACATCTTTTTCTGGTCTTTCCTGCAAAATAAAGTTCTTACTGTGGATAATCTTAGCAAAAGAGGTGTTCTGCTCACCAATAGATGCTACCTCTATAAAAGCAATGTTGAATCGGTTAACCACCTCTTTATCCACTATCCTTTCTCCTCTTTGGTTTGGGACAAGCTTCTGAAATGCTAGCATTTTTCTTGGGTCCCCCCGAAGTCGGTTGAGGATTTTTTTGTTCAATGGAAAGCCCCTTCTTTCAACCCCTTTATTAAAAAACTGTGGGCTTTCTCATTCCCCCATGTGACTTGGGGAATTTGGAAAGAGAGAAACAACCAGATCTTCAGGGATAAGGAGTCGTCGAAGGAAATTGTGTTTGAAAGAATTCTTAGGATGATTAAAGAAAATTTCTCTATTGTTCCCTTCAGGGAGGACAAGGTTGAGACTATTGTTTACTCTCCTTTTGACAGCCTGATTGCTAGGGAATGGAGAATTAAATGGGATATTTCCAATGCTCCTAATACGACCAAAAAATCTAGGGATGGAGTTTGCTAGAGTTTTCCTATATAAGGCTGGGCCAAAGCCAACTTTGATGGCACAGCCAAAGGAAACCCGGGGAAGGCTGGGTGTGGTGGGGTCCTATGGGACTCGGCGGGTAACTTTTTGGGAGCTGTTGCCACTCCTCTGGGGGTCCAAAATAATCACGTGGCAGAAGCAGCGGGGGCTTATTACATAATCAACCTTGCTGTGGGAATTAAATGTAAAAATTTATGGCTTGAAGGTGATTCAAAAAATATAATTGATAGCCTTTGTGGTAGGTCCCAGCCCGCATGGTCAATTAAAACTTGGATTGAAGATGCTAAGGTTTTACTTAGTAAGTTTGATAGAATAAAAATAACTCATGCTTACCATGAGGTGAACGCGGTTGCGGATTTTTTTGCCAACGAGGGAGTTAAGAGTGACAAAATCCTCATGTGGCACAATAAGACTGACCTCCACTTCAAGGTTCAAGCTTTATTAGAGCTTGATGCGGTGAATGGAAAAGAGGTAGCTTCTTATAATAATGAGGAAGGTACGAGTCATGAATAACAAAATTAGAAGATATAATGGGGCCAAGAGGATCTGATAGATAAATTATTTACTTTGGCATGCTTTGTGGGTCCTGTGAAGGAAAGGAACTATCTGGAACAGGTTCTTTGTCTGCAATAGTATTCAAACTAAGATCTCTAAAATGGGCGGGGAACGAAAGAAGGTTGAACCTACCAGCTTCGAGTCACACACCAAAAACACTAAAGCATGGAGTAAAATAAGAAGGGGTGGCTTACTTCCGTTCATCGAGAAACTCCATGGCCTTAAGGAGGAGATTACTGATTTCTTTGAGAAAAATTGGAATAATGGGGAGGTTCTCCTCTTTGGGAGGAAAGTTCAGATTGATGAAGATTTGATTGCGGAGGTGACTGGCATTCCAATGGAAGAGCATAAATTTTTTAGAGACAGGAAATTCTCTGACGAAGCTGTGTTGAGGTTCCCTAAGTCTGAAATGGAGAAGTAAAAACTTGTCAAGATGACGAACAGTTACTATGAAGCGGACACTATAAAAGCTTTATGGAGAAAAGTGCTAAGGGTTATCATGGAGTACATCACTCTCGACGACCACTTCACTAGGGTCTATGGATACCACTTCGTGATGCTCAATCACTTCTGGCATAAGGTGCGTGTCTCTATCCCTTTCTTCTTGCTCTGTTCCCTGAGAAATAGCTTTTCTGACCACAGTAGAAGCCCTAAAAGATACCCAATTCTTCACACGGGTCTTTTAAGGCTCATTTATGAGCACTTTCAGAATATGCCTACCCTTCCAAACCCTATAGCCCCTTTGGAGCTTGATGAGGATGATACTGAGCCTAGCATATCTAATACTAAAGTTTCCCTTGGCCGTGTCAAGAGCTCTTTGCCTCCTCTGCCCCCCTTCTACCTTTGGCCGTTCCCCCCAGCCTTCTAGTGCCTGCTCTGTTCCTGCCTCTAGCCACACTAACCCTAACTCTAAAGTGGAGGGCTCTAGCTCTCAGGTTAATAAGTTAGTCCCCTACCCTGATGACTCCCCTATTGTTTCTGCTAAAGCGACTGAGGTTAGTCTTGAGGATCCCCACGTCCCTCAGAATATTCAATAGGAGAACTATAGCCCTCCTAGAGGTGTGGAGTCAGTTATTTTTGGGGTCAATTCTGAAAGTGACCCCCCTTTTTACTTCATTGGAATTGCCAAGAGTTGTTCTATGGACCAGTTTAATTCTGCCAATTGGTTATTTCATGAAATCAGTGAGTTGAAAACCAAAAATCTTTCTCTTCATAGTAAGTTGGGGGAAATTGAAGCCAAAGTTGCGGGGCTAATTCAGCTCGAAGCGGAGAAGAATACCACTATGAAGGATAACACTCAAAAGGACAGCACTGTTGAAAATGATATTGAAAAAATTAAAGGATCCATGAAAAAAATTGCTGATCAAAATTGTAGAATTGCCAGACATAACTCTGTTATCATCAAAGCCATGTATGAAAGACTGGAGAAAACCCAGAAGAGAGCTCTGATTATTGACCTTGATCAGGAGAAAGACCAGGATGAGGAAGCAGGGATCTCTAAGCGCACCAGATCAAGTACGAAAAGAAAAGCCCTGACCACCCCAAATATGACTCAAATCTTTATGGAGGGGGTCCAGGATATGGTGGACTTGGAAGAGGTTGCAGACGAGCTTCTGAAGTCTATAGATTAGCTGTGGCTGGGCCCAACTTTGTTTATTTGCTGGTCATTTAATGGTTTTTTTGCAGTTTTTTGTGGTTGTCTGCTTTTGCTGGTTTTTATCTTTCTGGCAGCCTTTTTGTCTTTCGGACCTCTGTTTTGGTCTTAGCTTGTAATGTTACTTTGTGGTTTTGGGTCCCTGTAAAGCCTGTTTATCCCCCTTTTATCAAAAACAATGGGAGGGGAGCGAGACCTCAAGAATAAAGCATCATGTACACATAGTCATTGCCAACTAAAAACTTAGAAATATCATCGTGAGAGTATGATTTTATGAAAATGAGGCCAACATTTTGGATATGATTTAGATAATTATCACCACGAATCAATTATTTTTGAATCCATCATTAATATATTCAAAGGAGGATATATAGAAAGTTTATGTCTAAAGGATATGAATGTAAGTTATAAGTTCAATAATAATTAATTTAGACGTCTAATGGAATGATAAGATAATCAATAGTAATTAGATACTAAATTAATTTATGAGTTGAGATTTAAGATACTAAGATAAATAGACCATAAAATAAAATGAAATATTGGGGAATTACTAGAAATTGGATCAATGTGGATGTTGACTACTATGTTGTTGTGATAGACAATACAAAAACGAAACCCTAAATTAGATTTAAGTTCAAAAAATTATGATATCTAGATCTTGAGTTTCGTGGGGTCTCATATTAGATCACACCCATGATATGATTTGTCTATTTATGTTTCTTCTAGGTGACATGATTTCATTCGACATAGAAGAAACCAACTTCCTTTATGATACTCAAACCCTTAGCATGATTTAACAAGTTGAAAATAGATAACTAAATAATGTTGGATCTTGAGTATTTTTTTATACATATTAAGACTAATGATATGTGTAGTCAAATATGCGAATGCAAGATGCTACTAATAGATGATTCTAAGGTTATCCTAGGATGATATCCTTAAATACACAATCTTAGACATGTGATTTGAATTTTTTTGTTTGCTTTCAGGGGTAATAGTTATATATTGGGATTGTTTGCTTTGGAAATTTAAAATACTAGAACTCCGCATGATCTAGTCTAGAGGACATGATTGTATATATGATCTAATGTAGGGTCCTATGAAGTACATCAATATTGATATAGAGTGGAGGATTAAACATGATACAAGACAAAAGTCAAAATTGAAATTATTAAATGTTAAAAAACCCAAACTATATATTAAAAAAATACATTAATAATTTTCATAAAATATATTATAAAAAATATAAAAATGAAAGTGTGAAATGAAATTATTTTAGCTTTATAATATTATTAATGAATATTTAATTATTGTATGATTAATGAGAATCAAATCAACATCACAAAAAAATTGTTTGGAAAAATTGATAAAGTTTCATGGAAAAGATTCTTACAAGCCAAATTTAGACTGCATCCTGAATTTGAAAGTGGATCCAATTAAATACAAAGAGGGTAGCTAATGCCAAGAGGGGGAGAGATTGGGGCTGCGTGGGAAGGCAACGTGGGTAACAAGAAGCCACGCCAGGAAGTTCCTGCATAGCCAAATGTAGAGGAAAGAGGCGCCTACATTGCCTGAGTGAGAGGCAATTTTTTTTTATTTTAAATAAACATTTAATGAGGGAATCGAGCCTCATCAAGAGCAGCTTTAAATAAGGAGAAAAAGATTTTAGATGATCGAATATTGTACTGGCAGCCAAAAGAAAAGAATAGCAAGGAGAAACTAGTATGAAGATAGAGATGCTAATACAGATTGTGTCACATGAATTGGGAAATTGTCACGTTGTATGAGATAAAGTGAAGATAAAAGTTTAATGTATGTGTAGATACTGAAAAATGTTTTAAGTCTGTAAATCTCATTTTCCATAACAATTTCCCTTCTTCTTATATAATTGAACAATTTTAATTATGTGATTATTGTTTAAGATCATTTTCTTCTATTAATTAAATTATTTTAATTACTTAATTAATCTTTGATTATTTAATTTAATTACATCACTAATTAATCTTTTCATTCCATAATTAAATAAATTCTCATTTATTTAATTATTTATTTTCATTTTCCTAATATAATTAAATAATTATTTAATTATTTATTAGTCTTTTCTTCCACAATTAAATAAATCCTATTTATTTAACTTTCCCTTTTTTCCCACTATTAAATAATTTTTTAATTATTTATTTATTTTTTCCTTTTCCTCTTCTTTTAATTAGACAAAGTTATTTTAATTAAAAGTCAACATTTCTATCTTTAGCTATAATTAAATAATAATTATTTAATTATTTACTTTCCCTCCTACATTAAATAGTTTTATAATTATTTAATTTACTCCATCAACCTCTTTTTCTGTGTCAAATCTCATCTTCTCTCACAATTAACCTCCACCCTTCACAAGGTTTCATTACCTGCTAATCTCCACAATCTATCCTTAATTAAACCCTAATTTTGCCCTAACCCTATTTTCTTGCTTGGCAAAGCAATCTCATCCATTGATCTTCATCATTTAATCTTGACCCTTCATTTTGAATTGGTTTTCTATAAATATACATTTCATCCTTATTTTAGACCCTATTCTATTCTATTCTACTCTATCTAGACAACCACTATCTTTGATATTTTGCAATCATTATCACTAGGCTATTTTTGCATACTACAAATCTGAGGGCAAGCAAGCATATAAAGCAAAATGGAGAAGACCAATGCAGATGACCCAACCATGACATATGAATTGTGATAATATTGTTTTATTACTGTTTATGTTTCTATATTCATTTATGCTTCATTCTTGAACTAGGGTCTTTAGGGCTTAAATTTTATGTAGCCTTGGATGATCATTAATTAATGCAAACAATTTCTACTACATAAATATGAATTGCAGTTAGCTTGTCCAAAATCCTTTGAGAAAGTCCACTGTCAAGTTCATTATCTCTATCCACACACCCAACATTGAATAATTCTCCTTCTCTAGTAAGCCTTCCTTCGCTAGGATCTCAAATTTCAATCTTGGACATCATTTCATTGTGAGGAAGGTTATAAGAACGTGTATCTTGGAAATCTTCTTGAAGTTCAACATTGAATGTCTCCACCTTACTCCCAATTGCTTTAACTTTATCATGCACGCTTAGGGCTTCATCTATGATTCTGCAGCCATAATCATACAGGTCTCCCATGCATGGCTTGGTTGATGTTGCAATGCAGTTCATTTTTTCCACTGTGAAAGACTCTTGCTGGGAGATGAGCACTGAACCCAGAGGAAGTCCATCCGTGGATTTCAGGGGACTCACTAGTTGCTTGATGAGGAAGAGAGATGAGCGGTCTATTCTTTCAATTCTTGTTGAGATTTTTTTGGTCCTTATCCACTCTAGGCCCTTGTTACCAGAAACAAGAAACGGAAACCACAACCACAACCGTGACGAGAAACTGAATATTTAGAGGTTGCGTGTAAGAAAAGGATTACTTACATATATATTTTCAAAAATTCAAAAATATATTATATAGATTAATATACATAAATACATTAAATAACTTCAATTATATATATAACACTACAATTTAATTATTAAATAATTTTATAAATGTATACTAATTTTATTAAAAATATTTAACACAGCAAAAAAAAAAAACAAAAATGGTTAAAATACTAATAGCATTATTAGTTATACTCACCGAATTCTACAGTTAAACTAACTGAGCATTTATTTTACTCCCCGAATTTTGCAGTTTAACTAACTGACAGTGTATTAATTCTACTCACAGAATTTTGCAGGTTAACTGAAAGTGTGTTAATTCCCGGGGAGCCTAAAAACACCAGCAGTTTTTATTTTTTTAACTCCAACGCCTTAGAAACGGCTCGACGGGTTGGAAACGGCCGTTGGCGACGGGGAAACGGGTTTCGGCCGTTGAAACGCGAAACGGCACTTTTCCGTCGCGTTTCTGGTACCATAGCTCTAGGCATAATAGCTGACACATCTGTGTGCATTCCTTCGATATCATCTTCCCTCGTCTGCTTATCTAGATTGATCTTTGTGATTTGGTAATTTGTAGGCAAGAAATTCCTATGATATTTATCAGCTAGTGGTGTTGCAATTTTAGCTATTCTTGATCTGGAAGCATCCACAGTGACAGTTGAGAAAGTCCTTGGCTTTTTCTTGGCATATGGGAATCTATCATGGGAGCGATGGCAGCGAAAAACTTAGAGACAAGTTTTAAAATGATAAACTTTTTGATTATCATCAACAGCAGATAATTGGACACCAAGTTAAATGGAGATTGCGAATTCTGACCTGATTGCTTCTTTACAATGAATTTGATTTTTTGTTTGATTTTTTGTTATTATAGTTGCCTAAGTTTGTGCAAATGTTGGTTACATGTGGCTGCTTAGATAATCTTTACCTAAGTTGGTCTATTTAGAATGTGCTGGTTAAGCAAGCCCCAGTCTCATAGAGTGTTTTATATGATGAAGGTTATTGAAACCTGTTTTTCCCCACTATATAGGAATGGTCCCGACTTTCTTTTAAGTGATGTGCTAACTTTTAGATATATTTGTTGTGGTAACTTGTTTTCTTACATTGTGCAGGCTTTGCAATAATGGAAAGTGTTAGGGGTGAAAAAAGAATAAACCAGGAGGAGAATCCTTCTGAATTGAATGATATTAGACATGCAGCAGAGATACTAATGGATCTCAATAGAGCTAACCCAAACACATCTAACAATGATGGTAAGAGAGTTAGGGGTAGAAAAAGTGGCCTATTCATTGGAGTCACTGATACGCGTGGCCGTTGGCAAGCCAATATATGGTATTCTATTCGTTTTCTTTCTCTGGTTTTTTTTACATGCTAGTTTCTAATTAAAATATAATGTATTGAACAGTATATTACTATATCTTTCTTCAAGAAAAATGTCTGTCAAGATTTTTATATCAATACCTTAGGTCATATTGTCTAGCTCATATTTAGGATGTTTTCATTTTTCTGTCGGTTAACATTTCAATTCATATTGTCTAAGTTCATATTTAGGATGATTCCATTTTTCTGTTGGTTAATTTTTTATGGCTGAAAGGTTAATTGGAAACTTTCTGGGTGATGTTAAGAGAGTTCAATAATAATGAATTCCTGAAATGTCTAACAAACAATATATTTCACTACAAAAAACACTAATAATGTTTGAATGTCATTTGTCTGCAGGCTTAAGAATCATAAACATCAACTAACTCTTGCTGAGCTTACAATGTTAATTTTTTTTTTTTAATCTTTTTGAATGTGTAGGATTTTTTAATAAAAAGGTTAATAATTGAAAGAGTTCCATTATTTTGAGTGTTATATATTATTAATTGTTAAGTCAAGATCAAATAATATGTTAATAAAATAGATTTTAAGAAAATTTTAATTATAAAACCTTTCAACAAATAAATTATAGAAATTTAAATTTTTAAATATTTTTTCTATCTTATATTTTCAAATTTTCAAATTTTCAAATGTATTAAAAATCATATTTTAATATATTAAAATATATTGTAAATATAAATATACTATATTTTAAAAAAATTAATATAAATATCCATTTCATAAATTTTTTTTTGTATAATTTTAATAAATTTCCTTTTATTTTAATGTTAGGTCGACATTTTATTGCTGAGGCTGCAGCAAGGTCAGTGTTCTAAAATTTATGCTTCATATTTTACGATTAGTATTGGTTGCATGTAGTTTATTGTATATCTGTTATAAACAATTAGTATGCAGGTCCTCGGACAAAGCTATGTTAGTCATACGTGACCAGACGGGAGGTTAAATTATCCTAAAACAGATTATGACATGAATTTAATAAAAGAGGTTGGTTACAACAATTTTGAAACAATATGTTAAGTATGTCAATTCTTAACATTCTTGAGCTTATTCATTTTCACTGGTTTTGCCGTGGAGAAAGGTGTTTAATGTTGATGTGAAAAAATTTGCAGACGAGCTCATTGAGCAATCAAGTGGATATTTAGAAGGTTGTACTAAAGGGTTAAATAATAAAGCTGGGCATGAACTTCTGGAATTGATAAATGAAAAGAAAATGTTGGAGATGAGGAGACATTGAAATTACAAGAATCGATCTCATTTTGTCTGTAGGTGTTTGAATACGTGGAAGTGGCATTATAACTCATTTTTTGATCTATGATATATATTAAACTCTAATTTTGTTTTATATATGATGGATATCAGTAATAGGTCATACAAATTTATTAATATGTGTGTAATCTTAGATAAATTTGCTGAGTTTTTACGAAGTTCCAAGTTTTTAAAAATCTTGGACCTGCTAAGTAATTGCCAAGTTTGAGTTTTTCAACTATGATATATATATCAATCCTCCCACCAGCAGCTTCAACATCATGCTTTATGGCATGAAGCCAGATTCTTTGTATCTCCATTATTCGACTTAAAGTCAAAGAGCTTCAACTGCAATTGTATGAATTTCAATTCGAAATGAGAATCGTAGAAATCTTAAAACTTGTGTAGTGCCTCCCATGGTGTGTTGCACCCTTGTATGTGGCGGAAAATTTCTTCATCAATTGAGGCACTTAACAAAGTCCAATCCTTGCATTTTTGCATTTTTATGCTTCTAGATTGGTAATTTTATCGGTGATTGTATGGCGCTTCAGGTTTTTTTTTCTCCATCACAAATATCATCCCACAATTCATTGAAGACGAGAGTATTTTAAAATTTTCTTGATGATCTCTATATACCCACCTGTCCGATATATTTACTAATACATGGAAGAAGCTAGTTAGTTTTGATATACCAGTTAGTAAGTGAAGCTAGTCACTTAAGACACATGGGAGCAGAAGTGTACATGGTATTCAGGCCGTACATTAAAAGAATTTGTGCTGTTAATGATAAACTAGTATAGGGTCACTCCTATACAAGCATCCTACGTACTTCGTGATGACCTACTTTGACTTTTATAACTTGATGACATTTCACATATGGGTAAATAGAGAGAAATGGGGAAGTGAAAAAAATGATCTTATTTCTTCCAAACAATTTATAGCGATGATAACATGAACAGGGTTAATATCAAATGCGATGGATATGATAGTCAAGTGCGATGGCATTACCCATATTTACCTTAGGCATTGTTAATATCAAATGCTGCATTTGTTTCAGGGTTTGCACATTTGTTTTGTTTTGTTTTGTGCAGTGAGGAATTAAATAAAAAGGAGATGTAATGTTCAAAATGCCCTGATACTACTCTAAAATGGGTAAAATAATGTAAATGCCACTTTAAAAATAACCTTCTAAAAGGATAGCCCCACTGATTAAAATAAATTACCCATTTTTCTAAACAAAAATAATTCCACCAGTAACAAAGAAATAAATACATGACAACCTCATTATAAAACACCTCCTTTTCTAGACATAACATTATCACTCGACTATAGTGCACACAGTGATACTAAGAGGGTGGGGTGGCGGATGAATCAGTATCTAACAAAACTTAACCAATTACAATTAAAACCATTCAGATAGGATCTAGCAATTAGAAACACAATAAGAACACTCGATTTACATGGAAATCCTTTTGGGAGAAAACCATGGCACACATATTGCATACATATTATAGTTTAATCTTCTTCTTCTTGTAGGCTCCAACCTACTTTCAAAGTTTCAATTCTAAATACCAACTGAGCTCCAACTCAGCAAGAGGTGCCAACCTCTACTTGATAGACTCCAACCTCCCATTCACAAACAAAGCTCCAACCCAGCAAAAAACTCCAATCTGAATTTGTGATAGATCATAGAAGAATTTGATGTTAGATGGCTGTCAAACCATTAGCATTGAGGCACCTATTGTGTGATAACCCTTGCGTCCACGCACCCAAAAATAAAATGGATTCATCCCATAGTAACTAACTATTCACATTTTTTTATTAAGAACTTCAGAAAGATTTGGCAAAAGTTTCCTACATCCGACATCCTACATCCTACATCTTTAATATGAAGCATGTTAGGTCTGATTGTAGAAAGAAGAATTGAGGATCATGTCTCGCCATCGTGAAATCTGCAGCACATATGGTGGTTGGACCTAAGTTGCCCTGTTAATGAAAAATTTGTGCTGTTGAAAGAGAGGTCATAAGTCTGAATCCTGTAGAGGTAGGGTATGTATGCCTTGTATTGAAAAATAGATGGGTGTCTCTTTCAACATCAGTGGGAGTACTAGGTAGTCCATATGCTACAAGCACCTATAAGCTATGTTGCTTGGCATTGTGGATTGTAAAAAGATTCCATTGCCATTCGTGTTCTTACTTGCCACTTATTCTTCACTCCTTTAACACCACTTTACGTTTGGCATGTGAGATGGTGTAATGGCCCCTCCTAGCCTTTGAGTAGTCGACAACACCTTTAGCCTATCTCAAAGTCCCTGTAGGCTAAGTGGTTTTGGTAAGGGCACTCAGTTCTAGCTCTTGGGTGCTGGGTTTGCAATATTCAGGGAGACTTTCTATTTTTAGCAGGGCCGGTATGGTGCTCATTGTCTATAGTGAGTCTTTGAGCCTATTAGATATTTCTCTAGTTTGAGCTTTTGGTGGTTACTTACTATTACTAAGGTTAAAACATTATCAGTTGGTATAAAGTTGCTAAGGTTAAAACATTATCAGTTGGTATGAAGTTGTTAAGGTTAAAAAAATTTAATATTTGATTTCCCCTTCGAAAATTGGATTATTATAAAGTAACTTTATATTTTAATGTTGAGGGTCAAAAGGGGATAATATAGTACCATGGCGCCTAATGTAATGAATTTAAGTCATTTTAAAAGGAAACAAAAACAATTCAAAAGGCTAGATAGGGGTGTTGACCTTTTTCCTAAGGTTGAGTTTAAAAAATCAAATTAAAATCAAAAGCAAATGCTACAGTGGCATTGGTTTTAAAGTTGAGGCTTGGTCGCCCTAAATTGAAGGTGAGACTTGTCTCTTCTGAAACCTCATTTGGCCTTTGGTTGATTTGGTTGCTTATAGAGATGCTGTTGGTTTTTCACCATAAGATCTGAGAATCGGAGTTGAGGATGAAAACCCTCGATAGCTAAGGCTGGTTTTAGCAGTGCAAGACCTACGCTAGCTAGTAGAAGGGTGTTTTCAATCAGGAATCACATTTGGGCTTCAGTTTGTAGATGACAGGCTTTGAAAATGAAGATATTTCAGTTCTTTTGAGGTGTTTCAATTTGGTTTTTGGTGAGTTTGCTACTTTCAGTTGGGTGTGGATTTCTATGCAATTTTGGTGTGTTTCTTTTCATTTTCTGGGCACTTTTCTTCTGGATCTAAACATGAATATTTGCTCATAACTCTATAATGGTCAGGTTTCTCCACATGGGTAATGGTTTATCTGATTGCAATCCTGAGGGCGCCACTACTAAGCTTTGGTTCACATTTTATTAAGGAGTTTTAGACTTTTAAAGTCAGATCGCCCTCTTGTAGCTAGTGCCTCATTTTTGTGTGCCCACCCAAGTCTGGTCGACCTTTTTCTGAGAGGGAGTTTCTGTCATTTGGAAGTTGGTTGAAGGATGCCTTAGCTCAATCTTGCATCGACCTTGTTGAGTCATTCCTTGAGTGATGGATGTGCCCTTTGAAGAAGATGTCATTTGCTACTAAGGAGCTTAAAATTAGGTTTGAATTTATCTGGGCTTTGTAATGAATGTAAATGAGTGTAATATTACTATTATTAAATAAGTTGGTTGAGAGTTTTGAAACTATTCTTTTTAAAGCATATTCCTCTCCACTTTATGCTCTCCATTTTAAGTACTACATGCAATGTCAAAGAACATGAAAAACCTATGAAACACAATGCAAAATATCTCATAAACACAATCATCAAATCAACAAACTAGGGGGAAACAAAAAAATATTTGGGGTCTTATATTACAGATGGCCTTTTAGAAACAATTAAAAAGGATATTACTTTTGAAGTGTCATATTATATTGACGGCTCTGTTTTAGACTTGTAATGCTCTACACACTCTAATTAATTCATTATGTCGAAGGCATTCCCTTTCTGAAACGAACCAGGCTGATTTTTCCAATCAATGACGTGCACTGGTGAATGGACGCAACACGATGAGGTGGATTCATCCGTTCGTAAAATTTTTGCAGGTACCACACAGAGATCAAGGTTAAAGTCAGTGTGAACGAAGCCTTTCACTTTCATAGCAAGTAGCAGTAGTAGCATACTATAGGAAATAGTCTAGAATCCACAACATTTGCTACCATTCTCCTTCCTTGTGTAAAATGGGGGCTTTGGAATAGGGTATAGACATCCATCAAAGCACAAAGGATAGAGAAATTTTGTCAGATGTAATTGCAACTGCCTTGGTAGAGATGTATGCAAAATGTGGAAGCACAGACAAGGCATGTAAAGTGTTTGACAAGATGCCTCAAAAAGACATGGTCTCATTGACTGCAATGCTTGTAGGATATGCATAAAATGGATTTGTTGAAAAGGCTTTAGAAATTTCCAAGCAAATGCAATTGTCAGGTTTAAAGCCAAATTCCGCAACCTTTACTAGCATCCTCCTTGATGATGCCAAAATGGGAGCTCTGAAACAATATGTACATCCATTGAAGAATAAGGATAGATGAACTTTGTTAGATATTATAGTAGCAACTACCCTAGTAGACATGCATGCAAAAGTGGAAGCATTAACAACGCACATGAATTCTTTGGTAGAATACCTAAGCATCTCATGGACTGCAATGCTTGCAAGTTATGTACAAAATGGATTTGTTGAGAAGGCTTTAGAAACTTTCAAGCAAATGCAGTTGGCAGGTGTAAAGCCAAATTCCACAACCTTCACTAGTATCCTCCTTGCCTGTTCCAAAATGGGAGCTTTGCAACAGGGTATGGACATCCATCAAAGCATCATGGAAGGAGGATTTTTTTCAGATAGTATAGTTGGAAATGTTTTGACATTTATGAAAAATGTGGAAGCATAGGAAAGGAACGTGAATTGTTTGAGAAAATGCCTCAAACATAGGTTATCTCATGGAATGCAATTATTGTAGGATCTGTACAAAATGGATTTTTTCAAAAGACTTAGAAAATTTCAAGCAAATGCAATTCGAAAGTGTCAAGCCAGACTCCACAATTTTTTCCAGCATTCTCCCTATCTGTGCCAAAATAGGAGCATTGTAGTAGGGTATGGACATCCATCAAAGCATAAAGTATAGAGGAATTTTAGTAGATGGTGAATACTCTAAGCTTCCTCTTTGGTAAAAAACCACCAGTGTATAATACCATGTAGAGTGTTGTACAAAATCAGAATCATGTCAGTGGTCATGAAGCTCTTGTATCAGATAGTAACTAGAAGCTCTAAGCCCCTATCTCAAGGGGTAAACGATCTTCACGTAGGGCTAGTGATGATCAATTCCAAAAAACTTCACTTATGAATAAGTTGGTAGAGTCTTTCCACAATGACATGATTGAATTAACCAAAACCATGGAGATAGAAATGGAAGGACTTTTTAGTATATAGGGGATATTGGGATAGAGAGGAAAGCAGGTGAAAGGTGTAGGAGAGCTGCAACAAGAAAATATTTCAATATATTGCAAGAAGAGGGCATTTGTGGGTTAATTGTTGGCCACAACAACCATTTGAAAACTTGGCTTTGTTGGGGCCAAGGAAAAATTAATGCTTGTGACAGTAATTATTCTTCCTATTATAACTTTCAGATTGGTAACATTTTACCAATGGCAGATTATAGATTTACCGGACTTGTGGAATATGGAATGCTCCATATTAGCATATGTAGGAATAGATACAAAGTTTGTAGGAGTATTTAGTGTGGAAAATTGCATCTAGTCACAAGAAGCAAAATCAATTAACAAACTTAAGGTTAGCTATTAATAATTTTTTTGCTTTTAGGATGCATTGAGTTTTTTCATGTTTTAGTTTTGAGATTTGTTTGTCATTATTTTTGTTCTATTTCATGGATTAAGTTTTTTTTGGTTCCTTACTAATTTAAAAAATTAGGAGAAATTTATCCATTCCATTTTCCATTGTTTTGCAACTTTGCTTTGACAATAAGGTAAGTTCACAATCAACATGCAGGCATTGTTATGATAACAATGCAAACCCTAGAATGGCGCACGAGTAGGGATCCAATGGCACAATAGTGTGATTGGGGTCTTGTCACACTTGGCTTGTGTTCATGCCACTGGGGAATGGGGATTCTTGTGAGGAGGCAACAATCTTCAATAACAAATGTTGGGTTGTTTCATTGTATGCAGACATAAATCATAGGGAAAGTATATCAACACAAAGAAGTCTTAGTTGCAAGCTTTAGAATGCTTGCCAGGCAGTAGTCTCTGTGCAGTTGAATATATGTTATCAAAATGAAAACATTAAACACAAATAATAGAACTTTAAACTAAAGGAAAGCTAATTAATTTGAAAGAGTAACAAATGAAGCTTCTTCAGAGGCATTCCATCTTCCTCTATCTCCAGAGATTTGTTCGAAGCTGCTGCTCTCAGATTGTGTAAGCTTGGCTTCACCAAATGGCAATCTACAGAATGAGTATGCAAAGTGATAAATCTTCTCTATCCTATATGTTGGTGGAGGTGAGAATGCTGACGGATATGCACAGGGGCTGTGGATTATGCACAGGGGTTGTAAATTGAAACTAAACTATGTGGATGATTGGTCATGATATGTTATGATATTATGCTATGCTATGAAATGAGAATGCTAAAAGGCTTATGCTATTTTCAATTTGGCTATAGTTTATCTGTTAAAAGCTTCTATAAGATTTCAAAGACCCGACAGTCCTATTTATAGCTTTTTGTAGGCAAAATCCTGGCTGGCAAGAATCAACGGCTGTGAGGTTGTCTGGTAGATTTGAATGGTGAGAGATGAAGAGGTTGAGAGGAAGATGGAAGAGGATGGGAGGTTGGAGAAAAGAATGGAATCCTATCTTCAACCCACGGGAACAAGCTTGCACAAGAATAGAGGAATTTAATTTTTCTGTTTTGGCAGTTTGTTTCTCGGTTGTTGAAGATAATGCAAATTAAATAAATAAATTTATTTAATTTTATTTATGTGAGTTTGATTTTTGATTTTAGGACTATAGAAGATTTAATTAAATATTTTGAATTATTTAATTGTGATGTGACTTTAGAAGAATTAATTAAATATTTTGGAATATTTAATTGTGAATGGATATTAGAAGAATTAATTAAATATTTTGAGATATTTAATTGTGAATGGATATTAGAAGAATTAATTAAATATTTTGAGATATTTAATTGTGAATAAATATTAGAAGAATTTGAAATGGATTAATCTTTATTTGAATAGCCAAGCCAAGATTAAATGATAATTAATATAAATAAATCAAAATATTTTATTTAATTAATTAGGAAATGAATAAGAAAAGTGATTAAATAAACTTATTTATCTAATCGAAATGAAAGAATGAACAAATATAAATAAATTATTTAAATTTATTTATTCGCAGATGAAATTCAGAGATTTAATTAAATATTAAAAATATTTAATTAATTACCAGACTATGTGATGTGACCATTTTTAGGTGTATACATTTTGCCCCTCTTTGAAGTGATGTGTTTTACGCATTGCTTCAAAGAATTTTTAAATTTGCCCTAGAAATTTGAATGTTGAATGTTGATAGGTATATGCCCCCTCGAACAATGAATAGATAAGATTTTGATTTTTGTGATTTTTTAGATTTTTGAAATGTTTTTTTTTCAAAAAAAATTTCGAATGTTTTGATTTTTATGATTTTAAAGATGTCGATTCATTGTTCGAAAATAATAATGTGAAGAAATTGACCTAGAGAGATGTGAAATGAAAATTAATAAATAAAATTGCCCCTGCTATGTTAAAATGTGATAAAATGCCCCAATTTTACCATTAAATAGGTTAAAAATGTCATTTTCCATTTTAACCTAGTAAAATTTGTAAATTTTGAGCTCTGTTTTGATAATTATGGCACTTCTGATTCACCAACACTGTTTCGAGCGCATCCAATGACATCAGCGGCCAGCGCACTATGGACCCCCGGTATGTACCCCATGAAACTCCTACTTTTTGAAAATTTTCCGTTTGTTGCACATTTTTTGATGTTTTGATTGTGAAATTATGTGTTTTAGCGCCCTCAATAGTTTTCATAGCGCCCGTAATAATTTCTGTAGCGCATATAATCCTGTAGCGCGTTTGATAACTTTTGTAGCGCCCTTAATGTTTTTTGTAGCGCATATAATCCTATAGCGCCTTTGAAAAATTCTATAGTGCCCTTGATTAGTTCTGTAGCGCCCATGATTTTATAGCGCGTATAAGGATTTCTGTAGCGCCCTTGACCATTTTCATAGCGCCCATGATTGAATTGTCTTGTGATAAATAAATTTGTTCCCAAAGTTGTTGGAAAACAAATAATAGCTGATAAATTGTCTTTTAAAGTTGTTAAAAACAAACTTGATTTTGATTATCTGCTTTCCATGATGATGAAAAACAAATAGTTTGATTGATTTGTTTGCCTCTAAGGTTGTTAAAAAAAATGTGAGTTTGATTATCTTCTTTCCATGATGATGAAAAATAAATAGTTTAATTGATTTGTTTGATTAATCATGATGATTTGATATTGATTTTGATTTGTCATGATGATGTTGCAACAAGAGAGATTGGGCATTTTGCAGTTATGGGAGACATTCCTGAGTACTTGGACATTGATTCCACATCTGTTACAGTCAGATCGGGATGTGATTTAGGCCTATGGATTGAGTTCATTGCTTGAGATGCCTGAGGTGCACCTCAACAAAGCTTTATTGACAACACTTGCAAAGCGTTGGCATAGTGATACCAACACATTTCATTTACCGACCAGAGAGATTACAGTGACCCCTGAGGATGTATATCATATTTTGAGGATCCCAATGATGGGAGAGATAGTGGTATTTGATAGCCGAGAGGCTGGAGGCACTAATGCTTTGAGACCGATTTTTAGAAATGATTAGATTGCTGGATATTTCATCCCATGGGGCGAGATGACAGATACATATCCACCTTTACCATCTGTACTCGCAGGCTTCATTGGAGGTGTTTTGTGTCTCGACCATAGGTCGAAGGGGTTTGCAGTTGGGTGGGGTCGTGTGTTGGAGAGTATGGTGATGCATGGGACACGGTATGCATGGGGGACATGCATGCTTGCTCACTTATATGATGAGTTACATCATATTGTATATGGTAGAGGCCGGAGTTTTGCTGTCGGTTGCTTGTTACTATAGATATGGGCATGGGAGCACTTTTCCATCATGCTACCATTGACTCGAGGACATCGACCAGCTGGTCAATCATACAGATGGAGATATAGTGATATTATTGCTCAGCCAAGACTGGGCAAACTAGATCATTGGCAGCATCTCTTAGATGGTCTTGATATAGTATCCTGGCGGCCATATTTAGATTGTGAGGCATGGCCAGAGGATGCGAGGGAGATGCCCTATGTTTGTATGTCTAGATATCTTATTGGCCATACTCCATGGATTACTGAGAGATTTCTTGCTGGACGAGTATGTCGGCAGTTTGGTCGGATTCAGGGTATGCCTATGGGTTCTGCCATTTATGCGGAGGGAGAGTTATACATAGTCACAATCTACCCATAGTCGCTCTCGAACTACCAGTAGGGGTGTGACACAACCATTACCTCTAGGAGGGCTATTAGGGACAGGCAGAGCAGGTCCATCAGGTGCAGGTGGTACAGGTTCCATACCAGCTCCATCAGAGGATAGCACTACCTAGTGCGTTATACATGATGTTTTTGTGATACTCTGTTGAGACATTTGTATACACCCTGAGATAATCTCATTTTTGATGATGATATATCATGTGTAATTGACATCCTTGTACATTTTGACATTCATTTTTGAGATATATGAAATGTAGCGATGATTTATGATGAGATAAATGCGTCTATTTTCTATATGCATGATGTGTTATGATATGATGGTTTCTCAATTTAATCCTTATGATGAATATCTATGCATGATTTATAAGATGAATGAAATCTATTGATGAATGATTATATGAATATGATGGATGATAAAATTTATGAATGCTTATAAATGTATGATGTACGCTTTTGATTTTATGATTTTCTGATGCAAATATGTATGAAATGACATTTTTTGTGAATGTCAAAAATATACTTAGTCATGTATGTGAAAAGATATGAACCATTTGATACTTTGCCAGCTTTTGGGAAAATCTTATAAATGTAGATCCTAACATGAATGCAATCTATACTAACCATGCAAGACATCCATACAATATTGCCATTTGGAGAGCTTATTTGTGCTTTTTATATCATCATAGAGCATTGAAATGTTGTAAGTTAATACAAGCATCAAAGGGTATGTTAGCACCAGTGATGACCTGAGTATTGCTTTCATGATTTTTCATATAGCAAGTTCATACAAGCATCTAGGTATAATTGAACCGAGATGACTTGAGTATTTTTTGCATAAACAGACAAGAGTTAACCAATTTCCCATGCAAATTCTGAAATGTCATCAATGATACGTAGTAGAGCATGTCTCGCGACCAATTTGCATAGTACTAATGATTTCCTCGCAAACAATAGACAAAGAAAAATAATACTCCTTCCTTGATTTTCTAGTTCAGTACATCATTGAATTGCTCTAGAGATATGATAGAAAAATCAAACAACCATTCAAATCTTGCCTAAATATTTCAAACATTATTCAGATTAAGATCATCCAACTTGGTTATCATTATTGATGTTCTCGTTTTGATAGTTGTTTGGATTATGTTGTTTTGATGTCAATTGGCATTGCATAAGCATGTTGTGATTGATTTGATACGGCAATGTTTATTGTGTTTTGGCAAACTGTTTTGTGTCTGTTTGTGATGTTCGAAAAAGCTTGTTGTCCTTCTCTTGTTTAGTCTATGTTTCCACTTTTTTCCCCCAGTGTAAACACAACCTAAGGAGTATGGATATGTACAAATTTCATCAAGCCATGATGAAACATAAGGATTCCCTCCATATCATGTGGATATGAAAGATATGTACAAATGATAGATATGAATGGATGATACCTAAAGTGAATGCAAGACATAAGCTAATAGATGGAAGAGCCTATTTTGATCACAAGTAGCGCCTGTTTGCCAGGTTTTCACCACTTTTTTTTTATTGCACTTTTTCAGGATTTTTCTAATGTTTATGATTTTTTTAGAACTTTTTCTGATATTTTTTGGGATATTTTCCAAGACTTTTTATGATTTTTTTTGGATTTTTTTAGGACTTTTTATGATTTTTTTATGATTTTTTAGAATTTTTTCAGATTCAGACATAGAATTTCTTCAAATGAATGCTATTAATCAGTTCTTCAAATAGGTCCCCTTCTGACGTGGATAACTGATATGCACCAAAACTGTATGCTGCAATGATGACAAATGGACCAAGCCAGTTAGGTTCAAATTTCCCTTTCTTTTCTCTGTCTTGCTGATTACATGGATTTTCTCTCAAGAATAAGTCACCTACTTGAAATGTCCGTGGTTTAACTCTGCGATTATAACTATGAGACATAACTTGTTGATAACCCTTCAAATGGTCAGCTGCATGTTGACGTCTTTCATCTAACAGTTCTAGCTCTTGCAGGCGAGATGCTCTATAGTCTTCATCATTTATCAATCCCTTGAGTGAGACCCTCAACAAAGGTATTTCAACCTCTAGTGGTAAAATTGCTTCCGCTCCATAGACCAAGGCATATGGTGTAGCTCCTGTTGGTGTGCGAATGTTGGTTGTGTATGCCCACAAAGCTGGATTTAATTGGACATGCCAATCACGACCAACATCATTTACTGTCTTCTTCAAGATCTTCAAGATTGTTTTGTTGGAAGCTTCTACTTGACCATTACCTTGTGGATAATAAGGCGTAGAGAACCTATGTTGGATGTGAAATCTTTCACAAAGTTCATCCACATCCTGATTCTTGAAAGGCCTCCCATTATCAGTAATGATAGAATTTGGAATTCCATATCGACAAATAATGAAATTCAAGATGAATGAAGACATTTGTTTACCGGTCACAGTTGTCAAAGGAATAGCTTCAATCCATTTTGTAAAATACTCTGTAGCTATGATAATAAATTTATGCCCATTTGATGATGAAGGATGAATTTTTCCAACAAGATCTAGTCCCCACTGAGAAAAAGGCCATATTGGAGTAAAAGGTTGCAATTCCTATGCAGGTGCATGAATAAGATTCCCGTGGATCTGGCATTTAGAACACTTCTTGACAAAAGTAAAAGAATCTTTCTCCATGGTAGGCCAATAATATCCCATCCTGAAAAGTTTCTTGGCTAAGGTTAAACCACTTGAATGAGTCCCACAAATACCACCATGAACCTCTTGTAAGGCTTTTTCAGATTCGTCACGTTCAAGACATCTAAGGAGTGTACCATCAAGACCATGTCAGTAAAGGATGTCGGCAATCAAGGTATAACAGGATGATTGGCATATGAAATTCCTTTTTTGATTTCGGGATAAATCAAGAGGTAAAATGTTGTCTTTCAGGTAGGTATAAGTCTTGCCATATAAAGGGGAATCAAAACCTATTAAATGATATATGACTTGGGTCTCAGGACTATCATAGGCGGGAGAAAATATTTGTTCCACCAATAATGCATATTGTTATTAATCTTCTGACAATTGTAACAAAGAAGCAATTGTAGCCATTGCATCTGTAGGTTTATTATCAATCTTTGAGATGTGTAAAAATTTGATTGACACAAAATACTTTTTGAAATCATCCACCATGTTATTGTAAGGTAGCAACTTATCATCTTTAGTCTGATAATCATCATTAATTTGATTAATGACAAGTTGTGAATCACCGTAGACTTGCAGCTCTGTAATCCGCCATTCCAAGGCTATCTTTATCCCTATAAGCAATGCCTCATATTCAGCTATATTATTTGTGCAAGGAAACATCAATCGATAGGATTTTGGTATGTTATCTCCTTTAGGTGTGATAAAGAGAATTCCTGCCCTCGAGCCTTGTTGTATATAGGATCCATCAAAGTACAATGTCCATGAGTTCTTAATTGTCACTGTGAGGACGTCTGCATCAGGAAACTCAATGTGCATTGGATTTTCTTTTTGTAAAGGTGCTTCAGCCAACCGATCTGCAATGACCTATCCTTTTATAGATTTTTGATCTAAATAGTGAATATCAAACTCACTTAAGATCATTACCCATTTTGCAAGTCTCCCTGTTAAAGTAGCTCTGCTTAATAGGTATTTAAGTGGATCAATCTTGGCTATCAGCTTAACTGTATGAGCCAACATATAGTGTCGCAACTTTTGAGAAGCAAACACCACTGCGAGGCAAGCTTTTTCAATGAAAGTGTAATTTAACTCGTGACTTGTTAGAGTTCTGCTGATATAGTATATGGCCCTTTCTTTACCTGTAGAATCCTCTTGTGCAAGTAATGCTCCCAAGGATACTTCTATTGCTGAAATATAGAGTATGAGTGGCTTTCCTGGAATGGGTGGAATTAAAACTAGTGGGTTCATAAGATATTGCTTGATCTGATTGAATGCTGCTTCACATTTGTCTTCCCATTTGAATGGGACATTTTTATGCAATAAATGTGTAAATGGTAAGCTTTTGTCTGCAAGTTGAGCTATAAACCGCCTGATGGACTGTAGTTGTCCTTGCAATGATCGAAGCTGATTAATATTTCGTTGTGTTGGAATGTCCATTATAGCTTGTACTTTTTCTGGATCAACCTCTATGCCCTTTTCTGAAATAATGTATCCTAGGATTTTTCTAGATGTAACGCCGAAGACACATTTCTTTGGATTGAGTTGAACATTGAACTTCTCCATTCTGGTAAAGATTTTTGATAGGATTTCTAGATGTTCTTCTCATGTGTGAGATTTGGCAAGTAAATCATCAACATAATATTCCATGAATGTATGCATCATGTCATGAAAAATGGTTGTCATTACTCTTTGATAAGTAGCTCTGGCATTCTTTAACCCAAATGGCATTACATTCTAGCAATAGGTACCCCAAGGGCATGTGAACGTTGTTTTATCTTGATCCTCTGGTGTAATTTTTATCTAGTTGTATCCTAAAAATCCATCCATTATTGAATACATTGCATGGCCAGCAGTTAAATCAACAATCATATCTATGTTGGGCAAAGGAAAGTCATCTTTGGGACAAGCTTTGTTTAAATCTCTAAAATCTGTACAAACTCTAATCCTTCCATCTAGCTTTGAAACAGGTACAATATTGGAAATCCATTCGGCATAATCAATAGTTCGAATGAACCCAACATCTAAAAGCTTCTTTAATTCCTCTTTGACCAATAATGCAACATCTGGATGCATTTTACTGAGTTTTTGCTTTATAGGTTTTTCCCCTGCATTTATAGATAAATGATGCATTATCAGATTAGGATCTAACCCTAGCATATCAACATATGACCAAGCAAAATTGATTTGATTCTCCTTCAAGAACTCCATGAATTTCAGGACTTCTTCAACTGTTAATGACGCTACAATTTGCAAGATTTTTGGTTGCTCTGTTGTACTTATGTTAATTTATTCTGTCGGTTCGATCAAAATAGAAGATATCTCATGATAATTCTTGGGAAGAGTGTCAAGTTTCTCATCCTTTAGTGCCTCAAAGAGGTTTTCACTCTCGGATTCACTCTTTGTTTTTCTCTTGTTGTGATCTATCACTGCCATTTTTTGGTTTTCACCAATAGATCCATTTTTTATTTCATTTATTTTGCAGCTAAGAAATTTGACACCCTCCTTATCAAAATCATGAGTATGTAATTATTGGATGAAACAATTGTTTTCCTCATTAGAGGAACAAAGGAAATTTATAATGTCCTCATCATCATGAAATGTAGGGATATGGATAGGTGCATCATTGTCCCAATCAATAAGTTCTGGATAAACTAAAGGCATGGGATCATTAGGTTGGGTAAAGTCTTGAATTGTCAAAGTCATGATGTGGCTATCATCTTCATGGTAGACAAGGTCTATGATGGTATTCTCCTGTTGATTGTCAATCTCGTTAGAATCTGATTCGTCCTCACTTAAGTCATGATCGCTTTGTAAAACATAATCAAGTGGAGGCCTTGAACCTTCTTGTATAAGAACAGGTGCATATTTGTGTATGGTATCAACTTGTTTGTCTCTCAAAAATTCATCATTATAAATGGTGTCCCATTCATATTCATTAGAATTAGTATCTGAACTATTCTACAATTGGAAAACTAATTTATGAGGTTTATCTGACATTGATCCTCCTTCATGAGTTGATTGTGCTTGCTGTGAAGTAGATTCTTCTTTATCTTTACATATCCAAGTCCTGTTTTATCACTTGGATGTATTGAAATAGGTTGAATTGGTTCCACAATTCCTTCTCTTCTTTTTCTATAGGACCATTTCCTTCATAGCCCATTTTTTACATGATAGCGTACCCCTTAACATATTGTTCTGTAGGTAACTTAATGTGTATGAGAGATTCATCTTCATCTTTGTATAGCCAACTTAGGATGTCCCTATCTTTAGCTTCTTCTTCAGTGGTGTTGGCTTTAATGAATTTTCCATCAAACTTTGTGATTGGCACATAAGCTTGGGATGTAGAGGCTGTTGCAATCTTTTGGTTTGATAAGGTTGGCTGACCATGTGACCTCGAAGAAGGAGGTAAAGTAGAAAGAGATAGTGAATATTCACCTACCCCTTTGTCTTTAAAATTTAGCTTAGTATCAAGATTCTTTGTCAATTCTTGCAGCTGGACTTGTAGATTGGAAGAAGAAATAGCAATAGCCTCCCTATTATGTGGCACAAAGGCGTCTTGAGTTGCTCATAGATTTGAACAAGTTTGTGTGCTATTGTAATCAGCTTGTATGGTTATTTCTTGTCCATCATATGGAAACTTGAGGCATTGATGATACATTGATGGTACAACTTGCATATCATGAATCCATGGATGACCCAAAAGTATGTTATAGGAAAGATCCCGATCTAGAACCCGACAAAAAATATTTTTAACAACAGGTCCCACTCTGACAGGTAGCATTATTAGTCCTTTAGAAGCTCTTTCTTCATCATCATATGCCTTGATAGTTATTTTCCTTCCTAGATCAACAGAATTTTATGATATTCCCAAGGCATTTATTAGCTTTAAAGTACAAATGTTTAAACCAGCTCCTCCATCTATTAAGACACATCTAATTCGGTGTTTATGGATCATGACTTCAAGATAGAGCGATGAATTATGTGGATGTGTCATGGAGGCATCATCTTTTTCGGAAAATGAAAGACAAGTGGGCGAAGAAAAATGTCCCACCATGGCTTGAAATTTGTTTACATCCAAATCTGTGTCGACCATTGTGTTTACAAGAGCTTCTTCTAAAATATTCTTGTGTATGGAAGATATTTTGAGAAGTTCAAGGATGGAGATTTGAGCTGATGTTTTTCTCAATTGATCAACCAGATTATATTGAATTGGAGGGGGAATAGTTGTTTTAGATGAACTTCCTTTTAAAACAACCTTTGCTTGTCCTCTCGTAGTCACATTAACCTGTTGATATTCTTGTTTTCCCTTTATTTTGATAACATTAACCCGTTGATCATCAACATAGATGTGATGGATTATATTGTCTTCAACATTATTTATGCTTTTGGCTTTTGCATCCGATGTTTCCTCCTTTTGATAATTTGGTAAAGGATCTTTGAATGCTTGATGATCGTCATTGGTATGATGTCCTTCAATTGTAATAGTGCCATTGTCAATTAAATCTTGTACTAGATTTCGCAAAGCTTGACAATTATTCGTTTTGTGACCCTTACATTGATGATAATTGCAATAATACGAGTCATTCCATGATGGTGGTTTGACTCGAGGTTCATAATCTCTTTGTGGTGGTAAGGTGATAACCTTATTATCAAGAAGCTCCTTGAGAGTAGACTCAAGAGATTGACCCAAAGTGGTAAAATTCCGCCGATTTGAGAAAAATGAAGGTCTAGACGGATTTGATGTTTGGGTATTGCCAAGATTGTTATTGAAATTAGCATGATTATCCTTGGTGTTTTGATTGGTCATGTTTTCTTGCTTGGAGGTTTGTCCTTGTTGATTGCTTCTTCCTTGTTGGTTGGTATTTGCTTGTTGATTGTTTCATGGAGCACTTGATAGATTAAAGATAGATGGTCTTATTCATAGATTATTTGCATCGTAGATTATAAAATAATACTTAGCCATAACCACAATCAACCTACCAAAAACCTCATACAACCCTATCCAGACCTATGTTATTGCTAGTCTATCTTTCCATGAGAGTGAAGGGTTAGAGCTTGAAACAATAATCGTGATTGTAGAAGTCATTTGCTTTTTCATGAAGGGTAGGAGTCCTCCTTATGTGTAGAGGAAGGCACCATCTAATGTAACTACTTGGAGCCTTAGTCTTTGAAACCAAAGAGGTCACTCCATCATTGAAATAGAAGAAACCTTTATAGTAGAAGATGCAGAATTGGTATACTAAGATGATAAGGAGTAATAATATGATAGCTTAGATTTTCCCTATCCACCATGTAGCCTATTTTGAAGTTTTGATCCTTTTAGTTCCAGTGGGGGAGTTTATGCATATTGCTAGTAGAAAAACACAATCTGCACCAAAAATAAACTCCTTCATAGTTCAATTGTTATTTTCACAAACGAGTACCCACCCTGAGCCAAACTTCTTCAAATAAATAAATTCTTTGAGAGATGATCTAACTCCACCAAAATTTGAATATAAATGGAATGAGTTAAGTTCTCAGAGATTTGGGACCCCAAGAGTATTATCAATCAAATTCCCAATACAGTATAAACTATCTTCACCCCAAAACTATAGGAGAAGATTAAGCAACCATGCCCAAACATGTGAGATAGATAGGGTCACATTAAATAGATTAAAATTTGAGTACCATGGTTTCTTGTAGAAGCATATCCCTATCAACAGAAGAATCACAAATAAGATAAAGATACACAATTTTGCACAGTAGAAAATAAAAAATTCATCTTTCCATAGAGGCATCCATGTCTCCATATCCTCTAATTCAAATTCATCGAGACTACCAAGAGATTATGAAACTTGTAAATTAATACTAGTTTCATATTTTCTCTTTTAATTTTGAATATATCCTCTCCAAAATCAGTAATTGGGGTTGAAACAAGGGATCCCCTAAAACTAATGGAGCATATATGGTTTTTCTCTAACCTTTCCCTAGTGCTATACCCATGGATGAAGTTGTGTCCTTGTAGCGAGTGTTCTACAACTTGCAACTGAGAATTCTTTGTGCTGACATGCATTCCCTATATTTATGATTGCATAAAATGGAATAACCTTTGTTATTGAAGACTACTTCTTGGCAAGCATTCTATAGCTTGCAAACAAGAATTCTTTGTGTTGATATACTTTCCCTATGATTTATGTCTCCATACAACGAAACAACCCAACATTTGTTATTGAAGATTGTTGCCTCCTCACAAGAATCCCCATTCCCCAGTGGCATGAACACAAGCCAAGTGTGACAGGACCCCAATCACACTATTGTGCCATTGGATCCCTACTCGTACGCCATTCTAGGGTTTGCATTGTTATCATAACAATGCTTGCATGTTGATTGTCAACTTACCTTATTGTCAAAGCGAAGTTGCAAAACAATGGAAAATGGAATGGATAAATTTCTCCTAATTTTTTAAATTAGTAAGAAACCAAAAAAAACATAATCCATGAAACAGAACAAAAATAATGACAAACAAATCACCAAACTAAAAAATGAAAAAACTCAATGCATCCTAAAAGAAAAAAAAATTATTAATAGCTAACCTTAAGTTTGTTAATTGATTTTGCTTCTTGTGACCAGATGCAATTTGCAACACTAAATACTCCTATAAACTTTGTATCTATTCCTACATATGCTAATATGGAGCATTCCATATTCCACAAGTCTGGTACATCTATAATCTGCCATTGGAAAAATGTTACCAATCTAAAAGTTATAATAGGAAGAATAATTACTGTCACAAGCATTAATTTTTCCTTGGCCCCAACAAAGCCAAGTTTTCAAATGGTTGTTGTGGCCAACAATTAACCCGCAAATGCCCTCTTCTTGCAATATATTGAAATCTTTTCTTGTTGCAGCTCTCCTACACCTTCCACCTGCTCTCCTCTCTATCCCAATATCCCCTATATACTAAAAAGTCCTTCCATTTCTATCTCCATGGTTTTGGTTAATTCAATCATGTCATTGTGGAAAGACTCTACCAACTTATTCATAAGTGAAGTTTTTTGGAATTGATCATCACTATTCCTACGTGAAGATCGTTTACCCCTTGAGATAGGGGCTTAGAGCTTCTAGTTACTATCTGATACAAGAGCTTCATGACCATTGACATGATTCTAATTTTGTACAACACTCTACATGGTTGTATACACAGGTGGTTTTTTACCAAAGAGGAAGCTTAGAGTATTCACCATCTACTAAAATTCCTCTATACTTTATGCTTTGATGGATGTCGATACCCTATTACAAAGCTCCTATTTTGGCACAGATAGGGAGAATGCTGGAAAAAATTGTGGAGTCTGGCTTGACACTTGCCAATTGCATTTGCTTGAAAGTTTCTAAGTCTTTTGAAAAAATCCATTTTGCGCGTATCCTACAATAATTGCATTCCATGAGATAACCTATGTTTGAGGCATTTTTTCAAACAATTCACATTCCTTTCCTATGCTTCCACATTTTGCATAAATGTGAAAACATTTCCAACTATACTATCTGAAAAAATTCCTCCTTCCATGATGCGTTGATGGATGTCCATACCCTGTTGCAAAGCTCCCATTTTGGAATAGGCGAGGAGGATACTAGTGAAGGTTGTGGAATTTGGCTTTACACTTGCCAATTGCATTTGCTTGAAAGTTTCTGAAGCCTTCTCAACAAATCCATTTTGTACATAACTTGCAAGCATTGCAGTCCATGAGATGCTTAGGTATTCTGCCAAAGAATTCATGTGCCTTGTTAATGCTTCCACTTTTGCATGCATGTCTACTAGGGTAGTTGCTACTATAATATTTGACAAAGTTCATCTATCCTTATTCTTCAATGGATGTACATATTGTTTCAAAGCTCCCATTTTGGCATCATCAAGGAGGATGCTAGTAAAGGTTGTGGAATTTGGCTTTAAACCTGACAATTGCATTTGCTTGGAAATTTCTAAAGCCTTTTCAACAAATCCATTTTATGCATATCCTACAAGCATTGCAGTCAATGAGACCACGTCTTTTTGAGGCATCTTGTCAAACACTTTACATGCCTTGTCTGTGCTTCCACATTTTGCATACATCTCTACCAAGGCAGTTGCAATTACATTTGACAAAATTTCTCTATCCTTTGTGCTTTGATGGATGTCCATACCCTATTCCAAAGCCCCCATTTTACACAAGGAAGGAGAATGGTAGCAAATGTTGTGGATTCTAGACTATTGCCTATAGTATGCTACTACTACTACCTGCTATGAAAGTGAAAGGCTTCATTCACACTGACTTTAACCTTGATCTTTGTGTGGTACCTGCAAAAATTTTATGAACGGATGAGATCCACCTCATCGTGTTGTGTCCATTCATCACTGCATGTCATTGATTGGGAAAATCAGCCTGGTTTGTTTCAGAAAGGGAATGCCCTCGACATAATGAATTAATTAGAGTGTGTAGAGCATTACAAGTCTAAAATAGAGCCCTCAATATAATATGAAACTTCAAAAGTAATATCTTTTTTAATTGTTTCTAAAAGGCCATCTGTAATATAAGACCCCAAATTTTTTTTTTGTTTCCCCTTAGTTTGTTGATTTGATGAATGTGTTTATGAGATATTTTGCATTGTGTTTCATAGGTTTTTCATGTTCTTTGACATTGCATGTAGTACTTAAAACGGACAGCATAAAATGGAGAGGAATATGCTTTAAAAAGAATACTTTCAAAACTCTCAACCAACTTATTTAATAATAGTAATATTACACTCATTCGCATTCATTACAAAGCCCAAATAAATGACTTTCAAACCTAATTTTAAGCTCCTTAGTAGCAAATGACATATTCTTCAAAGGGAACATCCATCACTCAAGGAATGACTCAACAAGGTCGATGCAAGATTGAGCTAAGGTGTCCTTCAACCAACTTCCAAATGATAGAAACTCCCTCTCAGAAAAAAGGTCGACCAGACTTGGGTGGACACACAAAAATGAGGCACTAGCTTCAATAGGCCGATCTGCCTTTAAAAGTCTCAAACTCCTTAATAAAATGTGAACCAAAGCTTAGTAGTGGCGCCCTGAGGATTGCAATCAGATAAACCATTACCCATGTGGAGAAACCTGACCATTATAGAGTTATGAGCAAATATTCATGTTCAGATCTAGAAGAAAAGTGCCTAGAAAATGAAAAGAAACACACCAAAATCGCATAGAAATCCACACCCAACTGAAAGTAGCAAACTCACCAAAAACCAAATTGAAACACCTCAAAAGAACTGAAATATCTTCATTTTCAAAGCCTATCATCTACAAACTGAAGCCCAAATGTGATTCTTGATTGAAAACACCCTTCTACCAGCTAGCGTAGGTCTTGCACTGCTAAAACCAGCCTTAGATATTGATGGTTTTCATCTCCGATTCTTAGATCTTATGGTGAAAAACCAACAACATATCTATAAGCAACCAAATCAACCAGAGGCCAAATGAGGTTTCAGAAGAGACAAGTCTCACCTTCAATTTAGGGCGACCAAGCCTCAACTCTAAAACCAATGCCACTATAGCATTTGCTTTTGATTTTAATTTGATTTTTTAAACTCAACCTTAGGCAAAAGGTCAACACCCCTATCTAGCCTTCTGAATTTTTTTTGTTTCCTTTTAAAATGACTTAAATTCATTACATTAGGTGCCATGGTACTATATTATCCCCTTATGACCCTCAACATTAAAATATAAAGTTACTTTATAATAATCCAATTTTCGAAGGGGAAATCAAATATTAAATTTTTTTAACCTTAACAACTTCATACCAACTGATAATGTTTTAACCTTAGCAAATTTATACCAACTAATTTGATATGGTTTGTAGACCCAAATCAAGGGGGGGCCTAAGATTAAGGAAAATTAAAGTTTTGAACCTGTCCCTTCTTGCTAAACAGCTTTGGAGAACTCTTATTTTGAATGGAAAATGGCGTGATACCTTAAAAGCCAAATATTTTTATAACTATGAGTCTTTTAATGAGATTATAAATTCTTCTTATTTACCTTGTGGGTCTATCTGTTGGAATGATATGGGTAGAGGAAGAAAGTTGTTGGAAATGGGAATTGGTTGGCTGATAGGAAATGGAAATTATGTTAGGTTTTGGGAAGATAGGTGGCTTTTTAAAGATCCTTTGATCAGAATAGAGAAATTTAGTAAATGGATGAATGATTGTAAAAAGGAATATGGAGTCTTGGTTAAAGATTATTGGAGGAATGGGGGTTGGGTTGATTTGAAGACCATCAGTCTGGATCTTAGCCCTATTCAGTCAGCTTTCAGAGCCCTAAGACCAGCTCAACACCAGGTGGAGGATCTTGCTGTTTGGTTAGACAACCCATCTAGTATTTTTTCAATTTCCTCTGCCACGTTTATGTTGGTTAGTCCGATGGGGCCTCCTCCCTTTTGGGCTAAGGCTTGGATTAATCACCTAACTCTGAAAATCAATATTTTCTACTGGATAATGCTATAGAATAAGATTCTCACTTTGGACAATCTTGGAAAAAGAGGAATTCAATTACCAAATAGATGTTATATGTGCAGGAATGAAGCCGAGACTGTTAATCATCTCTTTCTTCATTGCCATTTTGTGTCAAATATTTGGGATAAAATTCTGGAACTTCTTGATGTGGCTTGGATTTTCCCCGCCTTTGTCGAAGATTTATTCATTCAATGGAAAGCTCCTTCAAAAAATCCTTTCGTGCGAAAGCTATGGTCTTTTGTTCTACCTTATGTGTCTTGGAATATTTGGAAGGAAAGGAACAACAGAGTGTTTAGGGATAAAGAGATGTTGGAAGGGGACTTGCATGCTAAAATTGTAAGGGCTATAAAGGAAAACTTATCTTTAATTCTAAGAAAAGTGTTTGAGAAAGCCAACTAGTCTCCTTTTGATATTGCTATGGCCGAAGAGTGGAATTCAAAATTAGTTGGGTCAAATGTCATCAAACCTGGTGTTTGTGGGAGAGAGAATGCTAATTGGTCTTTGCCGCCTTTGGGCTAGTTGAAAGCCAATTTTGATGGTGCAGCTAAAGGTAACCCTAGGAAAGCTGGTAGTGGGTGTGTTTTAAGGGACAACTTGGGGGCTTTTATTGCAGCTTTTGCTGTGGACATAGGTACTCAAACTAATCATGTTGCGGAAGCTGTTGGGGCTTTTCATGCGGTTAGCTTAGCCCTCAAGATCAACATGAAATGTCTTTGGTTGGAGGGTGATTCACTGAATATAATAAATTGCATTCTTGGGCTTACCCCCCTTGTGGACCATCAAAAAATGGATCGAAGATACAAAAATATTATTAAGTAAATTTGATAAAGTGAAAGTGTCCCATGCCTATAGAGAAGCCAATAAGATGGAAGATTACTTCGCCAATGAAGGGGTTAAGAAGGGTGGGGAAAACACGTGGAGGAAGAATGACTACCTCCATCCTGAAGTGAAACCACTAATTTATTATGATTCAGTGCATTGAAGAGAACCTTGTCTTCATCATGATGAAACAGATAAAGATTAGGTACGTCGATTTCATTAGATTTGATGGGACCAACATCATTTTCTTTTTCAAGAAGAGTCTCCGGCACGCTTTCTGGGTGTTTATTAAAACATGCCTAAACGGGACCTGGAGCAACTGTAGAGTGTTGTTTTACATAGCTTTGAATATGGGCGGAGAAAGAAAATGTGTGGAGTCGAGCAGTTTCTAGGAGCATAGAAAGAATGCTAAAGCATGGAAAAGAATTGAAAAGGGAGGCTTAGTCCCGTATCTGGAAAAGCTCCATGGTACGGACGAGGGGATGTTGGACTATTTTGTTAAAAACTGGAAAAATGGTGAGATTGTGTTGTTTGGTAGGAATGTTAAGCTGAATAAGGATTTAATCGGTGAGATAACTGGTCTTTCGACTGAGGGTGTGAAATTCTTCTGGGACTGATGATTCTCTGATGAAGCGGTCATTTAATTTCCTAAAAAAGACAAGGAGAAAGCTAAGATGGTTAAGGTTCCCAATAGCTACTTCAATGTGGAGTCCATCAAGTCTATCTGGAGGAAAGTTTTAAGAGTTATTATGGAATATATCACGGTTGACGGGCGCTTCACCAGAGTTTATGGTTACCACTTTGCCATTCTGAACCATTTTCGTCACAAGGTTCGTATTTCTCTACCTTTTTACTTATTCTCTTCTTTAAAGAATTGCCTTGATGAAGATGAAAGAAATCCTAGGAGGATTGCTATTATTCACCCTAGTCTTGTTAGGCTCATTTTTGAGCATTTTCAAAATTTACCTGCTTTACCTAAAACTATTGAAATTGAAGATTTGAATGATGAGGAGACAGAAAGTAGTAGGGAGATCGACCCCCGGGCCCCCCTACTTGTGTTCTTGTTGGTCCTGATACCTTTGCTCCCCAGTCCCCGTCTTGTCGGAAAACCCTTAAGGTTTCTGCCTCGCTGTCTTGTCCTAAATTTCAGCCTCTGCAGGAGTGCCCTAGTCTGGGTTTTGCCTCGCCACCCTGTCTTAATCCCCAGCCATCTCCTGGATGCCCTACTCCGGGTTTGTCCCCTGGTTTTAAAGGTACCCCTGTTATGAAACTTGTTTCGTATTCTGGGAATTCAATGGAAATCCTCTCTAATAAGCCCATGGTCAGTAAGGAATCGGCCCCTAGTGCCCCTGCATTTGGTAGATTTGGGAATGGACCTTATGATTCCCCTATTTAGGATGAAATTAACTCGGCCCTAAATAAGCTTAAGCCTGAGGACATGGTAAGTATGGCGGAAAAAATTATGGATGGCCTTTTCACTGTTCTCAAATGGACCCAGAAGGAAGTTTGTGATTTGAAAGGCCGTAATACTGATCTTAGCAATAGAGTCATGGACTTGGAGCAGAAGATTAGCTGGAGTCGTAGAGATAATGAAGGACAAGAAAATCCCTTACCAAGGAAAATATAGCAATCACAAGAGGAAAGATTGACCAGTATTGAGTGCAATATGTCCAAGATTGGCGAAAACATCAGGGCCACTGTTGTGAACAATCACAAAATTGCTAGGCATAACACCATTATCATCAATGCGATGGTGGAAAAACTTGAAAAAAACCAAAAGGGTTCGCTGATCGTGGATTTGGATGCGGACAAGGGAGGCAGCAGATCTGCTGGTGATGGGATCTCGACTCGTACTCGGGCTAACATTAAGAGGAAGACCCTGACTTCATCACATACTGCTCAAATTCTCAAGCAGGGGTTACAGGATATGAAGGATGTTGAAAAGGAGGCTGAGGAGTTGCTGAACACCTTGGAGTAGCGCGGTAATGTTTGTTGTTGGTTTTTTGGGCGGTCATTTTTTGGGGCCCTGTTGTCTCTTTGTGTTGTCGTTTCCTTTTTGGGACAGCCGTTTGTTTGTCTAAACTTTTTTTGTTATATTTTGTTGTTTAAACTCTGCGGTTTCAGGTCCCTATAAAACCTGTTTTTTCCTTTTCAAAAACTTTATACCAACTAATAATGTTTTAACCTTAGTAATAGTAAGTAACCACCAAAAGCTCAAACTAGAGAAATATCTAATAGGCTCAAAGACTCACTATAGACTGTGAGCACCATACTGGCCCTGCTAAAAATAGAAAGTCTCCCTGAATACTGCAAACCCAGCACCCAAGAGCTAAAACTGAGTTCCCTTACCAAAAACACTTAGCCTACAAGGACTTTGAGATAGGCTGAAGGTGTTGTCCACTACTCAAAGGCTAGGAGGGGCCATTACACCATCTCACATGCCAAACGTAAAGTGGTGTTAAAGGAGTGAAGAATAAGTGGCAAGTAAGACGAGAATGGAAATTGAATCTTTTTACAATCCACAATGCCAGGCAACCTAGCTTATAGGTGCTTGTAGTATATGGACTACCTTGTACTCCCACTGATGTTGAAAGAGACACCCATCTATTTTTCAATACAAGGCATACATACCCTACCTCTACAGGATTCAGACTTATGACCTCTCTTTCAACAACACAAATTTTTCATTAACAGGGCAACTTAGGTCCAACCACCATATGTGCTGCAGACTTCACGATGGCGAGACATGATCCTCAATTCTTCTTTCTACAATCAGACCTAACATGCTTCATATTAAAGATGTAGGATGTAGGATGTCGGATGTAGGAAACTTTTGCCAAATCTTTCTGAAGTTCTTAATAAAAAAATGTGAATAGTTAGTTATTATGGGATGAATCCATTTTCTTTTTGGGTGGGTGGATGCAAGGGTTATCAAACAATAGGTGCCTCAATGCTAATGGTCTGACAGCCATCTAACATCATATTCTTCTATGATCTATCATACGGGCCAGTATAACTTTCTACACTCCTTGATTGCCACAATACATTGCATTGTAGTGGGCATTTATCAACATAATAAATTGACTAACAATGCACTTTTACCCTCCAATAAATACACCAAAAAAATATTGATTGATCGAGACAATCTTATTTGTTAACCTCCTCTGGTGCACAACATACGCATTTTGGCTCTGTGAAAGTATGATATTGTGGATTTCAATATACTATATATATAGCATTTATTTGAGTTTAGTTGGAGCTTCATTGCTCTAGTCACTGCTAGCTCAGATGTTTGATAGCATTTCCCGTTCTCATTGCTTTTGTGAAACATTTTTCCTTTTTAACACAGTCGTAAAAACAGATGCACTTATTGCTCTAATGACAAAGCCTGTAACATAACTCTAATCATTCTGCTTGCTATAAAATTTTCTCGGTCTATGCCCCTAGTTATAAAATAAGATGTCAGTTAAACAACAAAATAAAAAAACAAAACAAAAATGACTTAAAATTCCATTCTTTGAAGTGGTAACTATCTAGGCACAAGTTTAATTCTTCTATGTGGAAGAGAATTAGCATCATTCCTGCAGTACAGTTCTACCCTTGGATAATCACCTATTTCTGGGTATTATTATCCATAATAGCATATTACATAACAATAATAAACAAAACTACCAGTAAGGCCAACTCTCAATCACAATGAGGACAAGCATACTTTTAACAGTTCTATACAACCAATTCCCTTGGAACTAAATCCTTAGCATGTCCTTCGACAAACACAATTAAACACTTTATTGGACCGCACAAATTCCATTGAATATAAACAGAAGATAACATCGGTGCATACTGATGCCTCATTCAAGGTAAGAGTCAAGGGTTAATTAACTAAATACAGTTTTAATCTACAATTAAAGTTAACTGCCTTGAACTGAAGCTAGGTAAATCCAAACATACGAGCTGGTGTTAAGTAAACCTAAACTCGGTATGCAAAGTTGCATGCACACAGGATAGAAAGCTAAACATGCTCATTCAAGCCAAGAGACTTTAAGTTGAATAACCAAGAGCAAACAATGAGGTCCCCGACCACCCTTACTGCCTTTTCCTCATCTCTACTTGCCATATATCTGATAAGATTTTAGTGCTAGGGTCTTTGTGTTTCATCTTCCATCTCCACTGCATCTTCAAAGAGTTCATCATCAATTCAAAGCTGAAAGGACCATAAATACATAGCAAAAGCATTTAGATGAGCTTATCTGTAAATGGAAATGACAATACTACTTGTACTGTCTGTCATCCTAATATAATAAGTAAAATTTTAAAAATCAAATTCATAATGATTCATACAGACCTCTAAAATATTCTCAGGCAAGCTATGTACCAAGCCATTGGAATAACCAATTGGATTAGCCATGTCCTCTTCATCATATTCAAAATCCTCACCAGCTTGTACTGAAATGCCATAATTTTTGGGAAAGAAGAATCTTAAGGTCAATTGCTCGTACCAGAACATTGGAAACTGAATTCACTCACAGGCACACAACAAGGCTTACCACCAAGTAGACCAGAATTAGCCATGTCCTCAGCACTGAAAATCCAATCACCTTCCCCTTCTAGCATACAATCGTCTTGGTCAAGGAGCCCAGTTCAAAAGAATAGAATTATAGTTTAAAAATCAGAAGAATCTTCAACCATAGAAACTAAGTTGACAAGTTAAAAGAAAAAAATCTTCAGAGAACTAGACCATGTTTTGCCATCAGCACTTCTTTAAGCAAAAGATAATAAATCTTCAAAATAAATTCATATTATTACTCTGATGAAAAAAGAGCAAAATGCTGGGATTTTAAAACAAGTCAAAGTTTGACAGCAAATAAACTGCTTACCCAATGGTTTAATAATGAGAATGCAATCAAACCACAAAAATAATTCAGGAATTTGTGAATCCTGATGATTATAGTTTGTCATAATGACATCCTGGAAGTGCATCCGCTATATGCAATTTAAGTTAAGTCACAAAAATTAGAAGGTAATAAAGCAACATGCTTGCATCAACATCAAGCAAAGCAAAGCGGAAAAATGAGGAATCTTCTATGTAACAATTACAGTTCAACTTTGAAATGGAGGAAGTTCTTAAAAAACTAATTTAGAATTTATAAAAAATAATTTTTGAATATTCGCTTGATTGCTCAATGAGCTCGTCTGCAAATTTTTTCACATCAACATTAAACACATTTTTCCACTGCAAAACCAGTGAAAATGAATAAGCTCAAGAATGTAAAGAATTGACATACTTAACATATTGTTTCAAAATTGTTGTAACCAACCTCTTTTATTAAATTCATGTCATAATCTGTTTTAGGATAATTTAACCTCCCGTCTCGGTCACGTATGACTAACATAGCTTTGTCCGAGGACCTGCATACTAATTGTTTATAACAGATATACAATAAACTACATGCAACCAATACTAATCGTAAAATATGAAGCAGAAATTTTAGAACACTGACCTTGCTGCAGCCTTAGCAATAAAATATCGACCTAACATTAAAATAAAAGGAAATTTATTAAAATTATACAAAAAAAATTTATGAAATGGATATTTATATTATTTTTTTTTAAATATAGTATATTTATATTTACAGTATATTTTAATATATTAAAATATGATTTTTAATACATTTGAAAATTTGAAAATTTGAAAATATAAGATACAAAAATATTTAAAAATTTAAATTTCTATAATTTATTTGTTGAAAGGTTTTATAATTAAAATTTTCTTAAAATCTATTTTATTAACATATTATTTGATCTTGACTTTAACAATTAATAATATATAACACTCAAAATAATGGAACTCTTTCTATTATTAACCTTTTTATTAAAAAATCCTACACATTCAAAAAGATTCAAAAAAAAAAAAACTAACATTGTAAACTCACCAAGAGTTAGTTGTTGTTTATGATTCTTAAGCCTACAGACAAATGGCATTCAAACATTATTAGTGTTTTTGTAGTGAAATATATTGTTTGTTAGACATTTCAGGAATTTATTATTATTGAACTCTCTTAACATCACCCAGAAAGTTTCCAATTAACCTTTCAGCCATAAAAAATTAACCAACAGAAAAATGGAATCATCCTAAATATGAACTTAGACAATATGACTTGAAATGTTAACTGACAGAAAAATGAAAACATCCTAAATATGAGCTAGACAATATGACTTAAGGTATTGATATAAAAATCTTGACAGACATTTTTCTTGAAGAAAGATATAGTGATATACTGTTCAATACATTATATTTTAATTAGAAACTAGCATGTAAGAAAAACTAGAGAAAGAAAACGAATAGAATACCATATATTGGCTTGCCAACGGCCACGCGTATCAGTGACTCCAATGAATAGGCCACTTTTTCTACCCCTAACTCTCTTACCATCATTGTTAGATGTGTTTGGGTTAGCTCTATTGAGATCCATTAGTATCTCTGCTGCATGTCTAATATCATTCAATTCAGAAGGATTCTCCTCCTGGTTTATTCTTTTTTCACCCCTAACACTTTCCATTATTGCAAAGCCTGCACAATGTAAGAAAACAAGTTACCACAACAAATATATCTAAAAGTTATCACATCACTTAAAAGAAAGTCGGGGCCATTCCTATATAGTGGGAAAAAGAGGTTTCAATAACCTTCATCATATAAAACACTCTATGAGACTGGGGCTTGCTTAACCAGCACATTCTAAATAGACCAACTTAGGTAAAGATTATCTAAGCACCCACATGTAACCAACATTTGCACAAACTTAGGCAACTATAATAACAAAAAAATCAAATAAAAAATTAAATTCATTTTAAAGAATCAATCAGGTCAGAATTCACAATCTCCATTTAACTTGGTGCCCAATTATCTGTTGTTGATGATAATCAAAAAGTTTTATCATTTTAAAACTTGTCTCTAAGTTTTTCGCTACCATCGCTCCCATAATAGATTCCCATATGCCAAGAAAAAGCCAAGGACTTTCTCAACTGTCACTGTGGATGCTTCGAGATCAAGAATAGCTAAAATTGCAACACCAGTAGCTGATAAATATCATAGGAATTTCTTGCCTACAAATTACCAAATCACAAAGATCAATCTAGGTAAGCAGACGAGGGAAGATGATATCGAAGGAATGCACACAGATGTGTCAGCTATTATGCCTAGAGTGGATAAGGACCAAAAAATCTCAACAAGAATTGAAAGAATAGACCGCTCATCTCTTTTCCTCATCAAGCAACTAGTGAGTCCCCTGAAATCCACGGATGGACTTCCTCTGGGTTCAGTGCTCATCTCCCAACAAGAGTTATTCGCAGTGGAAAAAATGAACTGCATTGCAACATCAACCAAGCCATGCATGGGAGAGCTGTATGATTATGGCTGCAGAATCATAGATGAAGCCCTAAGCGTGCATGATAAAGTTAAAGCAATTGGGAGTAAGGTGGAGACATTCAAAGTTGAACTTCAAGAAGATTTCCAAGATACATGTTCTTATAACCTTCCTCACAATGAAATGATGTCCAAGATTGAAATTTGAGATCCTAGTGAAGGAAGGCGTACTAGAGAAGGAGAATTATTCAATGTTGGGTGTGTGGATAGAGATAATGAACTTGACAGTGGACTTTCTCAAAGGATTTTGGACAAGCTAACTGTAATTCATATTTATGTAGTAGAAACTGTTTGCATTAATTAATGATCATCCAAGGCTACATAAAATTTAAGCCCTAAAAACCCTAGTTCAAGAATGAAGCATAAATGATCTAGCTGGGTGAAGGTCTCAGAAAACTGAACATCACGTCGGAAATGAACCTCTCGTGTGTTAGGATCAAATAATCTGTATGCCTTCACATCCTCACAATAGCCAACAAAAATGTAACGCTGACTCTTCTTCTCCATGGATTTACGCCGACCATTCGGAATGAATGCCCAAGCCTCACTACCGAATACTCTGAAGAAGGAAACATTTGGCTTGCGATGAGACCAAGCCTCCTTAGGGGTCATATTTCGCACTGCCTTGTGGGGCATACGATTCTGAATATAGTTGGCACAATTGACAGCTTCGGCCCAAAAGGCGGGAGCCATGGACCTAGACTGAATCATACAATTGGCCATTTCCCTGAGAGTCCTATTCTTTCTCTCGGCCACACCATTCTGCTGAGGAGTGTAAGGAACTGTGTGCTGATGAAGAATACCATTCGCACTGCAAAAATCCTGAAATGCCTGATTGACATACTCCCCCCCATTATCGGTGCATATTTGTCGAAGAGAAAAACCTGACTGCTTCTCCACAAATAATTTGAAAGTCTTGAAGTTGGTGAGGACTTCACTCTTGAGCTTCAGAAAGTAGACCCATGTCCGGCGGGAAAAATCATCAATGAATGTTAGCACATACTTGGCCCCTGAAAAAGAAGGAGTTGGAAATGACATAAGATCACTATGGACCAACTCAAGGGGTGTGGTTGCACGTGTAGCGTGACCCTTAGGAAAAGGATCTTGATGTTGCTTGCCAAGAACACATCCTTGACAAACACCATCTGTGCAAGTGATCTTTGGAAGACCAACCACTAAGTTATGTGCTTTCATTTGCTGAAGATATCTATAATTCAAGTGCCCAAATCTCTCATGCCAAAGCTTGCTCATTGAATCAGCATGAGCAACAAAACATGAACCTGATGTAGACTCAAATCCATCAAATCGATACAAATGATTCTCATGATCAACTACTCCTGTTGCGACAACCTTCTCAGGATCTTGTAACTGTCTAATAGTCACATTTTGTGGAGAAAACTCAACTAACTTCCCATCTCCAGAATGACAAATCTGATATACGGAAAGAAGATTCGCTGAAATATCAGGAACAAGTAAAACATCCTCAATGCACCCATCTAGCATTTGAACGGAGCCTGTCCCCAAAACTGGAATCTGTGAAGAGTTCCCAACTGCAATCTGAGAAGTAGAAGTATGAACTATGGAATCAAGTAGATCTCGTGAATTTGTCATGTGATGTGAGGCACCTGAATCAAGAATCCAACTATCTGAAGGTGAATGCATAGCTCGTGCAGAAAGAGCTTGCCCTTTGCCCATGGAAGAAGGCTTAGCCACTGAAATATTGTGCTTCTTCATAGCTTCCTCTAAGGCCTCTAATCTCTTAAAGCAATGAGATGCATCATGTCCAGTTTTGCCACAAAATGAACAAGGATCTCCATTCTTTTTCTTGGACTTGGAGGAAGAATCTCCAGAGGTAGAAGAAGAAGGAGATTGAGTGGACTTCTGATTGTTCTTCGGCTTCGGTTTGGAGGGATTCTCACTACCAGAAGATGATTCTGCTTTGGGCTTCTTCTTGTTCTTTCCTTTACCCTTGGATGTTTGAGCCATTAGAGCATGATTCTTAGAATTAGGTAAGGCATCCAACTGAATTAACTTGGCCTCCTCCCTAGTAAGACGCTCACAAAACAACTCAAATGTAGGCATTTTGTAATCTTTCCCTATTGCATCCATAGTTGAATAGAAAGTAGAAGAAAACACTTGATAAGGCCCCTTTAACTTAGACAGAATCAAGAAGATACATTCATCACTAGATACATCACATCCACATCCTTTCAACTATGACAAAATCATCTTGAATTGAGCAAGAAAATCTTGCATTGAAGGAAACGTATCTGGAGAGAGGGATTGAAGTTCTGCTTGAAGTTGCAAGGTTCTGAAATGATTTACTTTACCATACAATTCTTCAAGTTTGTCCCAAACATTCTTAGGTGTTTTGCACTCCGAAATATGAAACAACAGATTATCAGATACATGTAAGCCAATGAGCCCTTTTGCTTCATCCATTTTACATCTATGGACAAACTTTTCATAATCCCTTGTAAATTCAGGTTGTTCTGCATCTAACATTGGCCATAGACCCTTAGATTGTAACAACTGAGTCATTTTTAGCTTCCATGTATGATAATTATGTGGAGTGAGTGGTTCAATTTGCCTTAGATCTGCCATGATTCACCAAAAGAAAAGGACAATGTGGCACTTAAATTGTGCCTTTCACCCCCCCAGAATGTATTAAAAACTGATTTTGCAACCCCCCCAGCAAATTACAATGAACAAAACTTGCAATTTTACAAGTGACAAGCTCAAATCAACCGTTTATAACACACGGTGATTTTTACAATTTTTCAGAATAAGGAGCTTGCAAAGCTGAAAACAGAGGTTACAAACAGAATCCTTGCAATTTTTTGATCAATTTCAAAAAAAAGGTTTGCCAAATTTCGACTTCGTTGGCAAAAGTTACATCAAGAACAAGCAATAAATGCTCTTGTACCTTCAAGTTGAAAAATCTGGCAAAAAATGACAAAATCTAGAAAAATAACGTGCACCACTACGAAGTTCGTCGAACCAGCTTTCCAACGATATCTTGTTTGCAGAAAACTGACTTCGTGGCGAAAAGTTATGCAATTTTGAAAAAAAGGCCTATTTTAGGCACTTTGAAGGCTAACTAGGAGCAAACTTTGAGCCCTCGGGGGCTGGCCGGCGGTCACCCACGGGACCAGGCGCTGACAGTCTGCAGAAAAAAAATGGCGGTTTGATTGCCCGCTAGCGGTTTCGGCCAAAACCGGTCACATATGGCGGTCAGCTGTCGGCGGTCTGCGGGCGATCGGCGGTCGGCGGTCTGCGGAGGCGGTTTGTAGACCGCCTGCAGCGGCTCCCGGTGGCGGTCACTGTAGCCGCTGCGGGCTGCTGCGGCTGGCGGTTTACAGACCGCCCGCTGGCGGTTGTAGGCGGTTGCTGGCCGCTGGTGGCTGTTAAGCCACTGGCGGCTCTTAAAAAACAGTCTGCAGACTGTTAACAGTCTGCGGCTTAAAATAAAAGCCGACAGAAAAATATACAATGATATGCGCTGTTTTAAAGCGCTAAAAATTTTTTATAATTTTTTTGAAATTTTTCAAAAAATAAAAATGCCGACCGAAATAAAAAGCCGAAATTTAATTATTTTTTTTTGAAAAATTTTCTGACGACGTCGTACCTGCGCAGGGGGGCCGTACGGCTGCCTCTGCTAAATTTTTTTTGCCCCGAAGACAACTTTTTCCGAATATAGGCAAATTATATATCAAAAAAATCAGAAATGGCCACCCGGACGCAATGGAAGACTTAGTTTTGGCTCAAAGTGCTCCTGTAAAAAGTTGTTCACCAGATCTGAGCTCGAAACCCTTCTTTGCCAAAGCTGCAAATGGTGACGAAATTAGGTGAAACAAAAGCCAGATCTGACTTTTTTGAGCCTCCTGGACGCAATGGGATAGCCTAAAATACTGCCACTATAGCCAAAAGCGCTGCAATCACCAGATCTCACCAAAAATGCAAGCATGCAATATAAGATACAAGAACTCAAAAAATGACAATAGAAATTGATGGAAACTCTCTAATAAAGAAATGGAAGGGGCTTGCCAGATTCAAAGCTCTGATACCATGTTGGAGTTAACAACCCAAGATCTTCAATCTGCAACACCAAAGAACCTCCACAAGAGATAGAGAGAAGCAACAATGGAAGATGCTATTCCACCAAACAAGGATTGCAATATGATACAATATGATCAATGCAATACTATACAATGCTATATGCCATCTATTAACAAATATGCTAGAGATGCCTTGCTTATAAAGGCAAGGATGAGAGATAGGATAAGACAAGATCATGACAAGTGTCTTAATCCTATCACATGAGACAACTAACTCATAACTACCTAGGAAAGTGGAAATTCTAGATAAGACAACTAATACTTATCTAGATATGACAACTAATATCCTAAGTAAACTTAACATGTGAATTAAGTCCCCTAAGTCCCTAGTAAAGGAATAAACTAGGTACAAGACTTATTCACACCAACAAAATGAATATAGAAACATAAACAGTAATAAAACAATATTATCACAATTCATATTTCATGGTTGGGTCACCTTCATTGGTCTTCTCCATTTTGCTTTATATGCTTGCTTGCCCTCAGATTTGTAGTATGCAAAAATAGCCTAGTGATAATGATTGCAAAATATCAAAGATAGTGGTTGTCTAGCTAGAGTAGAATAGAATAGAATAGGATCTAAAATAAGGATGAAATGTATATTTATAGAAAACCAATTCAAAATGAAGGGTCAAGATTAAATGACGAAGATCAATGGATGAGATTGCTTTGCCAAGCAAGAAAATAGTGTTAGGGCAAAATTAGGGTTTAATTAAGGATAGATTGTGGACATTAGCAGGTAATGAAACCTTGTGAAGGGTGGAGGTTAATTGTGACAGAAGATAAGATTTGACAAGAGAGAAATGTTGACTTTTAATTAAAATAACTTTGTCTAATTAAAAGAAGAGGAAAAGGAAAAATAAATAAATAATTAAAATATTATTTAATAGTGGGAAAAAAGGGAAAGTTAAATAAATAGGATTTATTTAATTGTGGAAGAAAAGACTAATAAATAATTAAATAATTATTTAATTATATTAGGAAAATGAAAATAAATAATTAAATAAATGAGAATGTATTTAATTATGGAATGAATAGATTAATTAGTGATGTAATTAAATTAAATAATCAAAGATTAATTAAGTAATTAAAATAATTTAATTAATAGAAGAAAATGATCTTAAACAATAATCACATAATTAAAATTGTTCAATTATATAAGAAAGAAGGGAAATTGTTATGGAAAATGAGATTTACGGACTTAAAACATTTTTCAATATCTACACATACATTAAACTTTTATCTTCACTTTATCTCATACAACGTGACAATTTCCCAATTCATGTTACACAATCTGTATTAGCATCTCTATCTTCATACTAGTTTCTCCTTGCTATTCTTTTCTTTTGGCTGCCAGTACAATATTCGATCATCTAAAATCTTTTTCTCCTTATTTAAAGCTGCTCTTGATGAGGCTCGATTCCCTCATTAAATGTTTATTTAAAATTAAAAAATAATTGCCTCTCACTCAGGCAATGTAGGCGCCTCTTTCCTCTACATTTGGCTATGCAGGAACTTCCTGGCGTGGCTTCTTGTTACCCACGTTGCCTTCCCACGCAGCCCCAATCTCTCTCCCTCTTGGCATTAGCTACCCTCTTTGTATTTAATTGGATCCACTTTTAAATTCAGGATGCAGTCTAAATTTTGCTTGTAAGAAATTTTTCCATGAAACTTTATCAATTTTTCCAAACAATTTTTTTGTGATGTTGATTTGATTCTCATTAATCATACAATAATTAAATATTCATTAATAATATTATAAAGCTAAAATAATTTTATTTCACACTTTCATTTTTATATTTTTATAATATATTTTATGAAAATTATTAATGTATTTTTTTAATATATAGTTTGGGTTTTTTAACATTTAATAATTTCAATTTTGACTTTTGTCTTGTATCATGTTTAATCCTCCACTCTATATCAATATTGATGTACTTCCTAGGACCCTACATTAGATCATATATACAATCATGTCCTCTGGATTAGATCATGCGGAGTTCTAGTATTTTAAATTCCAAAGCAAACAATCCCAATATATAACTATTACCCATGAAAGCAAACAAAAAAATTCAAATCACATGTCTAAGATTGTGTATTTAAGGATATCATCCTAGGATAACCTTAGAATCATCTATTAGTAGCATCTTGCATTCGCATATTTGACTATACATATCATTAGTCTTAATATGTATAAAAAAATACTCAAGATTCAACATTATTTATTTATCTATTTTCAACTTGTTAAATCATGCTAAGGGTTTGAGTATCATAAAGGAAGTTGGTTTCTTCTATGTTGAATGAAATCATGTCACCTAGAAGAAACATAAATAGACAAATCATATCATGGGTGTGATCTAATATGAGACCCCACGAAACTCAAGATCTAGATATCATAATTTTTTGAACTTAAATCTAATTTAGGGTTTCGTTTTTGTATTGTCTATCACAACAACATAGTAGTCAACATCCACATTGATCCAATTTCTAGTAATTCCCCAATATTTCATTTCATTTTATGGTCTATTTATCTTAGTATCTTAAATCTCAACTCATAAATTAATTTAGTATCTAATTATTATTGATTATCTTATCATTCCATTATACGTCTAAATTAATTATTATTGAACTTATAACTTACATTCATATCCTTTAGACATAAACTTTCTATATATCCTCCTTTGTATATATTAATGATGGGTTAAAAAATAATTGATTCGTGGTGATAATTATCTAAATCATATCCAAAATGTTGGCTTCATTTTCATAAAATCATACTCTCACCATGATATTTCTAAGTTTTTAGTTGGCAATGACTATGTGTACACGATGCTTTATTCTTGATGTCTCGCTCCCCTCCCATTGTTATGTATATGTTTTTTTCTAATTAACATTTTTTATAAAACCATAAATTTGATAAGCTTGATGGTGCTTTCACATGCACTCTTTCTAATAAATTTATCTTTATTGAATGTATAATGTGATACTAGAAAAAGTGTTAGTTATTACAATGATATAGTAAGAAATCTCTATTCTAGGAAGAAATTACTTTCCATTCTACTATGTAAAGATGAAGCATTATGTCTTTATAAATGCCAACTCAGCCTCAACAAGCTCTAGAATAATTAAAGGGCTCTACAACACTCAAAAAAAATAAAAATTGAAAAATCGCATACTCTCCATAATGGCTCTATATGCTCTCAAAACGAGTATTAAAACTTCTCCAAGAGTACAAAAAACTTACAATAACTCTTTAATTACCACACAAAATTATACAAGATTATTACCAAAAGATAGATAAATAAAATTATTTGTTGTTTTTTTAGGCTCCCTATCTACTTATAGGACTATTAACCTATTTTTAACTTTCAAGTTCAAAATAATATGCCTGTTCAACCCATTTCAGTAGTAGTTAAATCACTCAAGAAAATGCTAACTCACTTTGATAACCACTTCTATCAAGATATTCTAAGGGACATGGCTTTTCCATCCAAACATAAAATTAATATTTCCAGCATAGAACGCAGTGTTGGAATATTAACCCTAACTGCTGCCGTCCCCGCCAACCGCCACCCGCTATATCACAATCAATAAATTAGTCATTGCGATACCGCGGGAGTCTTCGGTAATGTTTTTGTTTTATTTCAACCGCCTGCCGTACCTCCAGCTAATGCCCGCTATATCGCAATCAATAAAATATTCATCGCGATATCACGGGAGACTCAGTAAAAGCTTGTTTTATCTTTAACCGCCACAGTTTATCGGGCCGTCAACTAACCGCTGCCCGCAATATCGCAATCAAGATTTTAACCATCGCGATACCGCGGGGAACTATGGAGAAAGCCACCACCGCCAAAGGAAATATCGGGATGCGAAAGATTTAATATTTAAGTTTGAATATTATGTAAAGGACATTGTATTAAATGTATTTTGACGGGGAAAAATTAGTTAGGTGATTTTGAATTTTAAATTGTAATTTCGGGCTTTCTCATCCGTGAAAATTCTTCACGTGACTTTTTACCTTCTATATATATTTTATTATTGTAATTTATTTTTAATAAGTGAATGAGAATGAAACAGAGGAATGTGAATGTGAGCAAACAGAAAATTACGAGCAGCAGCTCTGTGTGTTGATATAATATTTACTGTGTGTTGAAAAAATATATTTTATGTTTTAAATTTTTACTCTGTGTGTGAGAATTAATTTCCTCTGCCTCCTGGCCTTCACGTGGTATCAGAGCAAGTTCGACTATCAGAGCAAGTTCGAGTATCAGAGCAAAGCAGATTATCTGGGTAAATTTCAAAAATGGCAGCAAGCACAAGCTTGACAAACCCACAAATTCCACAATTTAATGGGAAGAATTATGAGTACTGGTCAATCACCATGAAAGCACTATTTAGCTCACAAGATATATGGGATTTAGTAGAGAATGGATTTGCAGAGCCAGCAGATGCAGTAGCATACAATGCTTTAACACAAGCAGAGAAAGACTTATTGAAGGACACAAGGAAGAAAGATTCAAAGGCTTTATTTTATCTGTTTCAAGCTGTACATGAGAGTATTTTTCCAAGGATTTCAGCTGCAACAAAGTCCAAACAAGCATGGGACATACTTCAAACAGCCTATCAAGGCATGGCAAAAGTTAAAACAACAAAGCTACAAATGCTGAGAAGAGATTTTGAAACAATATGTATGAAGGACAATGAATCTGTAGATTCATTCTACACCCAAGTCATTGGGGTGGTTAATCAAATTAGGTCTCATGGAGAAAATCTGGAAGATACCAGAGTTGTTGAAAATATTTTAAGGAGTTTGCCCACAAAATTTCTACCGGTTGTAGTTGCTATAGAGGAGACAAAGGATCTCTCACAGTTCTCAGTTGATGAGCTATATGCATCTCTAATTTCTCATGAACAAAGGCTGAAAAGGTCAGCAGATACATCACTGGAGCATGCTTTCAAAACTCAGGCTTCAGTCAGTCAAGGAAGAGGCAGAGGTAGATCAAGAGGAAGAGGAAGAAACTCTTACAGAGGTGAAAGATACAGTTTATCAAGCTCAAATGGAAGAGGCAGCAATCAAGGCTCAAGCCAAAACCCAACACAGAATCAGTCACAAAATCAAAGGTATGAGAAATCTCAAGTCCAATGTCACTACTGTAAAAAATATGGGCATTATATGAATGAGTGTAGAAAGAAGCAGTATGATAATAATAGACAAAATGCAAATTTTTCAAGAGAAGGTCAAAATCAGGATTCAGATAAGAGAACAATGTTTTTAGCTTGTAATGTTGCTCAAGCAAATGAAAAGGATGTATGGTTTTTAGATTCAGGCTGTAGCAATCATATGACAGAGAATCTAGAAATGTTTTCAAGTTTAAATGAGAATGTAAAGTCTGATGTTACATTGGGTAATGACAACAAAGTGTCAGTCAAAGGAAAAAGAGATGTTAATATTCTAACTAAACAGGGGGAGAAAAAGTATATTTCTGATGTGTATTTTCTGCCTGGTCTGAAACATAACTTAATGAGTGTAGGGCAACTGGTTCAAAAAGGGTATAGAGTAACCTTCAAGAATGGTCTGTGCGCAATTTTAGACAAATATCCAAGCAACCAGCTTATTGCAAAAGTCAGAATGACAAACAACAGAATGTTTCCCTTAAAGATAAGGCCAGATTTGAATATAAATTATGCTCAAGCACAACACTTAATGAATTCACAAGTGGGAAGAGAAGAAACTACAGCAGTAGTGCAGACAATCTTTCAAGCTGAGATAAAAGATGAAAACTAGTTATGGCACCTGAGATTTGGGCATCTCAACTTTGGAGGTTTAAATTTACTTCATAGGAAAGGCATGGTCAAGGGACTACCTTTAATAGAAAAACCAGAAAGGGTATGTGAAGGGTGCATTTTAGGAAAACAACATAGAGAATCATTTCCTGCAGGAAAGTCAACTAGAGCAAAAGCCCCTTTGGAAATTATACATTCAGATTTGTGTGGACCAATGCAAACACCTTCAATAGGTGGTAGTTTTTATTTTCTGACATTCATTGATGATTATTCAAGAAAAACATGGGTTTATTTTCTAAAGCAGAAAAATGAAGTGTTTGATCTGTTTCGTCAGTTCAAGAATTTGGTTGAAAAATAGAGTGGTTATTATATTAAAGTGTTGAGAACAGATAGAGGTGGTGAATATATTTCAAGAGAATTTTTTAATTTTTGCAAGGATCATGGAATTCACAAGCAATTCACAACTAGATACACACCTCAACAAAATGGAGTAGCTGAAAGGAAAAACAGAACAATCATGGAAATGGCTAGAAGCATGTTGAAAGCCAAACATTTGTCAAATGAATATTGGGCAGAAGCAATTTCTTGTGCAGCCTATATTATGAATAGGTGTCCAACAAAAAGTGTTATGAATATGGTACCTGAAGAAGCATGGACAGGAAGAAAACATAGTGTTACTCACATGAGAGTATTTGGATGTGTAGCATATGCACATGTGCCTGATGAATTGAGAAGGAAGCTAGATAACAAAGGAGAAAAATGTATATTTGTTAGATACAGTGAAGAATCCAAAGTTTATAAGCTCTATAATCCAACAACAAAGAAAGTTATAATCAGCAGAGATGTACAATTTGTAGAAGATGAAGCATGGGATGGAAGTATAGAGAAGACAGTCAATATTTCAGCTAGTATACCTCAAGAGGAGAATGAAGTTCCAGCATCAACAAATATTCCAACTATTGTGACTCCTACCACTCCCATTCAAGCTCAGCAAAGTAGTCCACAAGTGACACCAGCATCGACTATAAGAACAGCCTCAATCATTCAAGGAAGCAGTCCAATAAGAGGACAACAAACACCATCTACAGCAGGACCATCGGGTCCATATTCCACAAGTTCAAGTGATATGTCAAATCCTACATTGGCAAGTCTGAGAAGACAGAAAATCAGAAGCATAAGAGATATATATGAGCAAAATGAAGGTGAGAATAATTCAGATCAGATTTCTCTTTGTGCATTTTATTCTCAAATAGAAGATCCAGTTCATTTTGAAGATGCAGTCAAAGATGATAAATGGGTAAGTGCTATGGATGAAGAGATTGAAGCAATTGAAAAGAATCAGACATGGGAACTAGTTAGTCTTCCAAAAGACAAAGATGTAATTGGAGTGAAATGGATTTATAAAACCAAATTGAATGAAAAAGATGAAGTTCAGAAGCTTAAAGCAAGATTGGTTGTAAAGGGCTATTCACAACAGCCTGGAATTGACTACAATGAAACATTTGCACCTGTAGCACGATTGGATACTATAAGGATGATTTTAGCTTTAGCAGCTCAGAATAAGTGGTCTGTATCTCAAATGGATGTAAAGTCAGCTTTTTTAAATGGTTATTTAGAAGAAGAAGTTTATGTGGATCAGCCACCTGGGTATGAAATTTTGGGTCAAGAAGACAAAGTTTACAAATTGAAAAAGGCACTGTATGGATTGAAGCAAGCCCCAAGAGCTTGGTACAGCAGAATAGACAGTTATCTTTTGCAGAATGGATTTAATAGATGTAGCAGTGAGCCCACACTGTATACAAAAATGAATGAAGAAGGTGAAATACTAATAGTATGCTTATATGTGGATGATTTAATTTTCACTGGCAATTTGTCAATTGATCTGTTCAAGGCAGACATGAAGAAAGAATTTGAAATGACAGACTTAGGTCTGATGAAGTATTTTTTAGGCATTGAAGTAAATCAAAATGAAAATGGTATTTTTATTTCACAGTCAAAATATGCAAATGACATTTTGAAGAGGTTTAATATGATGAAGTGCAAACCAGCACCAACACCTACAGTGACAGGTCTGAAACTAAGCAAGGATGATAGAGGGTCTAATGTTGATCCAACTTTGTTTAAGAGACTTGTTGGAAGTCTCATGTATCTCACAGCCACAAGGCCAGACATTATGTATGGAGTAAGTTTGATTTCAAGGTTTATGGAAACACCAAAAGACACCCATTGGAAAGCAGGGAAAAGAATTTTAAGGTATGTAAGTGGAATAAGAAATTTTGGCATTAAGTATTCAAGTTCAGATGAGTTCAAACTCATAGGATACACAGACAGTGACTGTGCTGGCAGCATTGATGGTAGAAAAAGCACATCTGGTTATGTATTTAATTTTGGGACAGGAGTTGTTTCATGGTCTTCAAAGAAGCAGCCAATAGTTTGTCTTTCATCAGCAGAAGCAGAGTATGTGGCAGCCACAAGTGCAGCATGTCAAGCAATCTGGATGAGAAGAATTTTGAAAGAATTGCAAAATGAACAATTGGAGGCAACAAAAATTTACTGTGATAACAATTCAGCCATAGCTCTTTCGAAGAATCCAGTCTTTCATAAGAGAAGAAAACACATTGATACCAGGTATCATTTTATCAGAGAATTAATTAACAATGGTGAAATATTTTTAGAATTTTGCAGATCAGAAGAGCAGAGTGCAGATATTTTTACAAAGCCGCTGGGAAGAGATAATTTTATTTTTCAAAGGAACAGATTGGGCATGGTGGACAACACAGTTATGCTTAAGGGGGAGTGTTGGAATATTAACCCTAACTGCTGCCGTCCCCGCCAACTGCCACCCGCTATATCGCAATCAATAAATTAGTCATTGCGATACCGCGGGAGTCTTCGGTAATGTTTTTGTTTTATTTCAACCGCCTGCCGTACCTCCAGCCAATGCCCGCTATATCGCAATCAATAAAATATTCATCACGATATCACGGGAGACTCAGTAAAAGCTTGTTTTATCTTTAACCGCCACAGTTTATCGGGCCGTCAACTAACCGCTGCCCGCAATATCGCAATCAAGATTTTAACCATCGCAATACCGCGGGGAACTATGGAGAAAGCCGCCACCGCCAAAGGAAATATCGGGATGCGAAAGATTTAATATTTAAGTTTAAATATTATGTAAAGGACATTGTATTAAATGTATTTTGACGGGGGAAAAATTAGTTAGGTGATTTTGAATTTTAAATTGTAATTTCGGGCTTTCTCATCCGTGAAAATTCTTCACGTGACTTTTTACCTTCTACATATATTTTATTATTGTAATTTATTTTTAATAAGTGAATGAGAATGAAACAGAGGAATGTGAATGTGGGCAAACAGAAAATTACGAGCAGCAGCTCTGTGTGTTGGTATAATATTTACTGTGTGTTGAAAAAATATATTTTATGTTTTAAATTTTTACTCTGTGTGTGAGAATTAATTTCCTCTGCCTCCTGGCCTTCACGCAGCTCTGATACCATATGATATAAAATGCATAAAAACTGGATATCTTATTATTTGAATTAACAGGTGCATATATCGCAGAGGAAGGGAAGCGACTGAGCATAGAAGAGGGGCAGTTGAACAATTACATACCCCCACACACTACAAATTAATACATTATACATTATTTGCTAACAATTTGCACTGATTAAAAGGGCTTGATATAGTTAGAATGGTCTTACCCATAGCAACATAAATAACTCAAAAAATTATTAGATGCATGTCAAATCAATATTTTTGAAGGGTTTTAGATGAAGAAGTGTATTTGAAACAACCACAAAAGAAATATATTTTTATAGTGACAAGCATTTACAAGCTCATATAATTATTAAGAAAATGTATGTATATTGAAAATATTTTTTTTAAGCAGGTAGTTACAATCCCACATATGTGAGTAAAACTCGTGTATTCAAGCAGCTACATACAAAATGAGATCGGTTCTTGTAATTTCAATGTCTCCTCATCTCCAACATTTTCTTTTCATTTATCAATTCCAGAAGTTCATGCCCAACTTTATTATTTAACCCTTTAGTACAACCTTTGAATATCTGCTTCATTGTTCAATGAGCTCGTCTGCGAATTTGTTCACATCAACATTAAACACCTTTCTCCACTGCAAAACCAGTGAAAATGAATAAGCTCAAGAATGTAAAGAACTGACATACTTAACCTATTGTTTCAAAATTGTTGTAACAACCTCTTTTATTAAATTCATTTCATAATCTGTTTCACGATAATTTAACCTCCCGTCTCGGTCACGTATGACTAACATAGCTTTGTCCGAGGACCTGTGAATTATTAAAACCTTGCAGGTCCTCAGACAAAGCTATGTTAGTCATACGTGACCCAGACAGGAGGTTAAATTATCCTGAAACAGATTATGACATGAATTTAATAAAAGAGGTTGGTTCCAACAATTTTGAAACAATATGTTACGTATGTCAGTTCTTTACATTCTTGAGCCTATTCATTTTCACTGGTTTTGCAGTGGAGAAAGGTGTTTAATGTTGATGTGAACAAATTTGCAGACGAGCTCATTGAACAATCAATTGAATATTCGGAAGGTTGTACTAAAGGGTTAAATAATAAAGTTGGGCATAGACTTCTAGAATTGATAAATGAAAAGAAAATGTTGGAGATGAGGAGTCATTGAAATTACAAGAATCAATCTCATTTTGTATGTAGGTGCTTGAATACATGAGTTTTACTTACATATGTGGACTTGCAACTACCTGTTTAAAAAAAATATTTTCAATATATAGACATTTTCTTAATAATTATATGAGCTTGTAACTGCTTGTAACTATAAAGATGTTTTTTATGGTTGTTTCAAATACACATCTTCTTCTAAAACCCTTAAAAAAACTTTATTTGGCATCCATCTAATAATTTTTTGAGTTGTTTATGTTGCTATGCGTAAGACCATTCTAACTATATCAAGCCTTTTAATCGGTGGAAACTGTTAGCAAATAATGTATAATGTATTACTTTGTACTGTGTGGGGGTGTGTAATTGTTCAACCGCCCCTCTTCTATGCTCAGTCGCTTCCCTTCCTCTGCGACATATGCACCTGTTATTTCAAATAATAAGATATCCAGTTTTTATGCATTTTATATAATAAGGTATCGGAGCTGCGTTCTATGCTGGAAATATAATTTCAACTACTCCTATTTGCCCTATCAACATTGTATCATAGTCAATTTCAGCATTAAAGACAAATATTTGGCAAAGATTTGATTTGATTACATATTTACTCATGCCAACTTTCACACATTTTCTGGGTGTTTCAAAATATATTATATTCAGTCCTTTCTCCTTCAGTCATGCTTAATTCTCTAGATATTGTATGAGTCTTATTTTTTATGCACTCCCAAATGGTGTACAGCTCGGCAGAGCTGTAAAGATAGAGAATGGTAGTTACATGTTGATGTCTGAAAGAGCAGAAGCCCGAGTAATATCATGAGAATGTTTAATGAGCAGCAGCTATGAAGATTTATAAAATCATCTATGTAATGTTTTTATTTAATCAATATATAGTTTTAGGTCTGCGTTTTCTACTTTTCTCCTACCATTGCATTCCTAAGCCTAGGATAGAGATAGAATAAGAGATCCCTACCTGTTCAAATTGAAGTAGTCTGCCCAGCTGAAGACAGTTAATTAATGCAAAGTGCAGGAGTTTCTTGAATTGCTGCTGAAATAGTTGTTTAAAGCTATTTGAAGATTGCATCTCACCCAAAGGATCACAGGGAAATAAAGAGTGATCACTGCTGTTAAAGTGTGGTGTATATAGCTGCTCAGCAGTCAAATTTAAAACATGGTATTACTCATAAAGAGGGTGACTCGCTACAAGTTCTATGCAGCTAATAATCACTGGAGATGCTATCAAAGGAGGGGCTGCCATTTAAGCTATGATCAAAGCAATCAAGAAGTCCATCTTAGTGTTTAAGAAAGAGTTAGCCATTGCTTGAAGGAATGAGATCTGCCAAAAATCGTTGGAGCTGATGAGAAATTGCATGAGGCTGAGCAGGGTAATCACTGTGTTATGAATATTGATTTGTAAATTATAAGCCGCCTGTTGTTAGAATAAACAAAGGTGTTGCCAGTCAGCTGCTGCCAACAAAGTTGTCGCTATTCAACTTTGTTGTGCAGCCATAGTAGCCGATGCAGAATTTAAAAGAATTCACAGGTTTTAGGAGTCATTGTATGCATGAGGAGATGCCCAAAATTTAAGGATGTTGTTTGTAGTTTTAAAAGCAAAATAAAAAGCAGTTAGAAGCTAGCTGCCAGTCAAGATCATTGTTTGAAGGAGGTCCTGTTTGAAGGAGGTCGATATTATGGCTGAAGCCATATCGCATCATTTGTGAAGTCCCCTAGAAAGAAAGAGATTGCAGAAATGAGAGACAAAACTATCTAAAGGAAGATCAGATAGTAAAACCATAACTGTTGCAGAGGAAAAGGAGATGGTGGCCAAGAGGAGCCAACTTAAAGCAAGAGAAGGAATCATGAGTTTGAAGATAAGGAAAAGAGTTAGCTCTTGCTAAACTAAGAAAATGCCTGCAATAAGAAAGGAGAAAAAAAAAGGGGTGAAAAAGTCTGAAGACTTGGCTGTAGCCCCTGGTCAAAGACAAAAGGTGGCTCGTTGATTGTTATTTTGTTGGTTTAAAGTAGTAGTCGCTGGTTATAAACATAAACATTATTATTTTATGTTTTTATTGTTTGGATTCTCATTAATCGTACAATAATTCAATATTCATTAATAATATTATAAAGCTAAAATAATTTTATTTCACACTTTCATCTTTATATTTTTATAATATTTTTTATGAAAATCATTAATGTATTCTTTTAATATATAGTTTGGGTTTTTTAACATTTAATAATTTCAATTTTGACTTTTTCCTTGTATCATGTTTAATCCTCCACTCTATTTCAACATTGATGTACTTCCTAGGACCCTACATTAGATCATATATACAATCATGTCCTCTAGACTAGATCATGCGGAGTTCTCATATTTTAAATTCCAAAGCAAACAATCCCAAGATATAACTATTACCCATCAAAATCAACAAAAAATTTCAAATCATCTATTAGTAGCATCTTGCATTTGCATATTTGACTACACATATCATTAGTCTTAATATGTATAAAAAAATACTCAAGATCCAACATTATTTATTTATCTATTTTCAACTTGCTAAATCATGCTAAGGGTTTGAGTATCATAAAGGAAGTTGGTTTCTTCTATGTTGAATAAAATCATGTCATCCAGAAGAAACATAAATAGAAAAATCATATAATCGGTGTGATCTAATATGAGACCCCACGAAACTCAAGATCTAGATATCATAATTTTTTTAACTTAAATCTAATTTAATGTTCCGTTTTTGTATTGTCTATCACAACAACGTAGTATTCAACATCCACATTGATCCAATTTCTAGTAATCCCCCAATATTTCATTTTCTTTTATGGTCTATTTATCTTAGTATCTTAAATCACTACTCATAAATTAATTTAGTATCTAATTATTATTGATTATCTTATCATTCGGTTAGACATCTAAATTAATTATTATTCAACATATAACTTACATTCATATCCTTTAGACATAAACTTTCTATATATCCTCCTTTGTATATATTAATGATGGATTAAAAAATAATTGATTCGTGATGATAATTATCTAAATCATATCCAAAATGATGGCCTAATTGTCATAAAAACATACTCTCACTATGATATTTCTAAGTTTTAAGTTGACAATGACTATGTGTATGTATGATGCTTTATTCTTGATGTCTCACTCCCCTCCCATTGTTATGTATATGTTCTTTTTCTAATTAACATTTTTTATAAAACCATAACTTTGATAAACTTGATGGTGCTTTCACATACACTCTTTTTAATAAATTTATCTTTATTGAATGTATAATACCATACTAGAAAAAGTGTTAGTTATTACAATGATGTAGTATGTTCAATAATTTGTATCTTTATTTATACCATTATTTAGTAGTGCTCCATAAATTTGAAGGATATTCATCATACAAGTTATTATTATAGCAAATAATGTTATAAATAAAAATAAATAAAAATTATGACAAAATATAATTGTCACATTAAATAAAAATATAGTAAATTTTTGAACTTAAAAAATAAATATAAACATAAATATTATTTTTTAAACTTACTAGATAAATCAGGGTGGACCCGCAACTGTTGGGTTGTCTAAGGGCAGTAGTGATTTACCCAACAAAAAAATTCTTGCTAGCTAAATCATTATTTTTTCACTTCTAATTTGATTAATAAAATTCTCATTAGAAACCTTTAAAACATAAATAAAAATAGTTAACATCGAAAGCAAGCAAAAAAATATGAAAACTTATAATTATCACAAAACAATAAAAATCATGAGATTCAGTCTCCCCCTAGTTGGCTAAAGCCTCCTCTTGTAGACAATGAGTCACAGGTCTAGTCTCTCTAGTCCCCATATAAGAATTATGAGAAAAAATTATAATTATCACAATGAAAAGTAAATCTTTTAATTTATATTGACTAAATTTTAAATAAAAAAATAAAATTTTAATAATATAAATATGTTTACCACTATGCAAATATAATAGCTCATTTGTATAATAATATATATTCTCACTAAAAATTATAATCAAAATAAATCATATTATACATAAATAAAAATTATGATAAAAATATATAATTATTAGAAGAAAAAAAATTAACAACAAGAAGAAGCTCTCAAATTTTAATAAAGTATATATTTATATTTTTCTCAAAAATGAATCCAAATAGCTAATATAAATCACCAACTAAATCTTGTTGTATATGTTCATTTATATTTTGATCTATCCTATCTCCTTATCCTCATGAAAAAGAAAAGAAACAAAAAAAAGTTCAATTGAAAACTAATAAGAATATTAGAAAAATATAACTATGACAAAAAAATATAGTGAATCTTCCAATTTAGACTAAATAAATTTAAAATAATATATTAAAGACTATCAAAGTTTAAGAGAATAAATATTTGTAAGAAAATTCACCACTAACAATTCATGGCAGTGAATTTTTCATGAGTTGAATTTGCCATGGTGGTGAATTTTCTTGAGATGAATTGTTGATGGTTAATTTTCCCACAGTGAATTTGATTGCTGCCATTTGTACAATTTTTTAAATATATTTTAATGGTATGGGCATTCACATATTGATCTACCATTTTCTTGTGACCACTATTAAAAATAAATAAATTATAAGACAACATATAATTATTTAAGAAAAACATCATAGCAGAACAAAAATATCTAAATGTATAACTTACAAGTGAATCTTCAAGTGCAACATTTTTATTAGCGCAATCCATCTATTGAATTGTAGGCTTAGAAGTATCATCTGCAACTACTTGAATTTCAACTTTACCTCCCTCTTCAAATAGGTTGCCAAACCCAAGTTTCCTTCAATAGGATCCTTGAATGGTTCTAAAGTTGATTCATCCACTCTCCAAATTTTTGACATTGAAAGAATCATTTAGTCTACTTAACCATTTACCTGCAAATATCATAAAGTTGACAGAAAATATTATCAATTTTACATATAATACATTCTTTATATATGTAGAAATCAAGTTAAAAGGTATGAATCAATAGTATCAACAATCAAATACATAAAACTTAAACCTTAAAGACTTTAATCCATTAATGAAGCATAAATGAACATAGAAACATAAACTATAATAAAGCAGTATTACCATAATTCATATGCCATGGTTGAATCACCTTCATTGATCTTCTATGTTTTTCTTTATATTCTTGGTTGTAACCTTAGTGATAGTGACAATAAAATATCAAAGATTGTGGTTGTCTAGGGTTTGAAATGAAAGGGATAGGTCTCTTTTATAGAAACCTAAATTTGAAAGAAGGGGTAAGATCGAATGATGAAGATACATGGATGAGATTGCTTTAAGAAGCAAGGAAATAGGGTTAGGGAAAAAATAGGGTTTAGTTAAGGATGGATGGTGGATATTAGAAGGAAATAAAACATTATCACTTGGGTGAAATTAATTGAAATAAGAGATAAGATTGTTACAAGAAAAAGAGGTGGTTGGAGTAAATTAAATAATTATAAAATTATTTAATTTAGGAGGGAAGGAATAATTAAATAATTAAAACAATTATTTAATTATAGAAAGAGAGGGAAAGTTGACTTTTAATTAAAAAAATTGGAAACAATTATTTAATTAGAAAGTGGAGGAAAAGATAAATTACTAAATAATAAAAAATAATTATTTATTAGTGGAGGAAAAAGGTGGGAATTAAATTGTGGAAGAAAGGGCTAATGAATAATTAAATAATTAAAATAATTATTTAATTATAGTAGGGAAATGAAAATAAATAATTAAATAAATGAGAATTTATTTAACTATAGAGTGAAAGCATTAATTAGTGACGAAATAAATATGAATTAGTCAAGCAAGAATAAAAGGGGAAATTGAATTAATTAAATAATTAAAATTATTTAATTAGGTGGAGAAGAAAGGGATTTGATATGGAAAATGGTGTTTTTTGGCCTAGAACATTTTTCAGTGTTTACATTTTAGCCCTCTTTGATATAATGGGAAGTCACCTGAATGATATATCAAAGAAATTCAACTCAAAATATACCTTGGTGTGTCGTGATGAAGATGAGATAAACCTATGCCCCTATAGAAAATTTTGCAAGTTTTGAAAAAGTTTCAAAAATTTTGGAAAATTTATTTTGGTAAGCAAATTTGATAGTGGATAAGACATTTACAACAAAAATATTTTGGTTTTAGGACCTTCAAGATATTCACATTAGGGTTTGTGAGTCAACATTGGATTCATCTAGTGGGCGGGGGCCCTAGCACGGTTGGCTAAGTAATTCCGTTGCGGCTCTGCTGGTCACGAGTTCTAGTCTCCCCCGTCCCATGGTACCGGAGGGCGTGTCGCGCCAGCGCCGTCGGTCACGTTAAAAAGTTTACCAGGCACACTACAGTTTATAGCGGGTCGTGCTACCCGATTCCTACAGTCTAAAAAAAAAAAAAAAACATTGGATTCATCTAGTGAAAACCCTACCCTAGGGGGGTATAAATATGATTTTGGGGGTAAAATTGGTCAGTTATGCATTTTTATTTGAGTGAATAGTCTATTTTGAGAGTAACTTTGCTACAGAGCTATTGCTAAGATGTCACCTGTACCATACTCCTCACATTGTAAATTTAGTGTTTATGCCTACAAATGGCTAGAGGGATCTAAGGGTGGAATATGTATGTTTTTCCTTCATCATTTTGTCATTTTTGATAGATTGTATGGCTCTAATGAGGGCAAGCGGATGCACTGCATGCCATGCACCACATTTTCTACCATGCTCACCACAAGTGGGGTGGTACATTTTCTACCATGCTCACCGCAAGTGGGGTGGTTCACCGCATCTGCTTGATGTGATGCATTTGCTAGTTAATTTTTATCAAATGTATTGTGACACAACTATTAAGTGTGCCACATGTGATTCATACAACACAATTGTGGTCTAGAATGATGCAAGTGGCATTTTGAGTCGCATGTGAGGGATTGTGTGATGCATGTTTATTGATACAACATAATAATTGGTTTGTAGACTGCAAGTGATTTTTGTGATGTGTGCATTAGACTGTATGATGCATTTGAATTTTTAAGTCACATATGCAAATGTGTCGCACATTTTCCTAGCAATTCACATTTTTTAGACAATGTGACACACTTGAATAGTTAGACACATTTGTTAAATAGTGTGATGTGTTTTCTTGAGTAGGGTTTTTTCCCCTGTTTTGAATAAAATTTCTTTTGTGATTGAGGTCAAAATTTTTTTGGATAGAGTTCTCAATTGATTCAATGCACTTTCTTGTGATCATAGGTCAGATACAACCCCATTTTCACCTAGGAGAGTTGGTCATCCACTTTTAGACTACAAGATCAACTACTTGACAAGAAGAGAGATTAGTTGCATTCCCTCAGCTTATACTATTCTATTTTCATACCCATGATTAGGGATAACAGGGGATTACTTACAGTGCTAGCTAAGAGGTGGCACTCAGAGACATCCTCCTTCTAGCTATCGACAAGAGAGGCCACAGTGATATTGGAGGACACTATGGAGCTCGACATAGAGGAGTACGGGATATTGTAGGATGTGATAGCTTATAGATATGAGAGATTAATCATGGTTCTATGCACTATGATCGAGGGGATTATCATTCCTGATCGACAAGGACACAAATTTCCTATTAGATGGGGAAAGATGTTGATTGGAATGTTGAGGATGAAAACCCTTGATATCTAAGGCTAGTTTTAGCAGTGCAAGACCTACACTAGCTGGTAGAAGGGTGTTTTCAATCAGGAATCACATTTGGGCTTCAGTTTGCAGATCACAAGCTTTGAAAATGAAGATATTTCAGTTCTTTTGAGGTGTTTCAATTTGGTTTTTGGTGAGTTTTCTACTTTCAGTTGGGTGTGGATTTCTATGTGATTTTGGTGTGTTTCTTTTCATTTTCTGGGCACTTTTCTTTTGGATCTAAACATGAATATTTGCTCATAACTCTATAATGGTCAGGTTTCTCCACATGGGTAATGGTTTATTTGATTGCAATCCTCAGGGTGCCACTACTAAGCTTTGGTTCACATTTTATTAAGGAGTTTGAGACTTTTAAAGGCAGATCGCCCTCTTGTAGCTAGTGCCTCATTTTTGTGTGTCCACCCAAGTCTGGTCGACCTTTATTCTGAGAGGGAGTTTCTGTCATTTGGAAGTTGGTTGAAGGACACCTTAGCTCAATCTTGCATCGACCTTGTTGAGTCATTCCTTGAGTGATGGATGTGCCCTTTGAAGAAGATGTCATTTTCTACTAAGGAGCTTAAAATTAGGTTTGAAAGTCATTTATCTGGGCTTTGTAATGAATGCGAATGAGTGTAATATTACTATTATTAAATAAGCTGGTTGAGAGTTTTGAAAGTATTCTTTTTAAAGCATATTCCTCTCCATTTTATGCTGTCCGTTTTAAGTACTACATGCAATGTCAAAGAACATGAAAAACCTATGAAACACAATGCAAAATATCTCATAAACACAGTCATCAAATCAACAAACTAAGGGGAAACAAAAAAAATATTTGGGGTCTTATATTACAGATGGCCTTTTAGAAACAATTAAAAAAGATATTACTTTTGAAGTGTCATATTATATTGAGGGCTCTGTTTTAGACTTGTAATGCTCTACACACTCTAATTAATTCATTATGTCAAAGGCATTCCCTTTCTGAAATGAACCAGGCTGATTTTTCCAATCAATGACGTGCAATGGTGAATGGACGCAACACGATGAGGTGGATCTCATCCGTTCGTAAATTTTTTGCAAGTACCACACAGAGATCAAGGTTAAAGTCAGTGTTAACGAATCCTTTCACTTTCATAGTAGGTAGCAGTAGTAGCATACTATAGGAAATAGTCTAGAATCCACAACATTTGCTACCATTCTCCTTCCTTGTGTAAAATGGGGGCTTTGGAATAGGGTATGGACATCCATCAAAGCACAAAGGATAGAGAAATTTTGTCAAATGTAATTGCAACTACCTTGGTAGAGATGTATGCAAAATGTGGAAGCATAGACAAGGCATGTAAAGTGTTTGACAAGATGCCTCAAAAAGACGTGGTCTCATTGACTGCAATGCTTGTAGGATATGCATAAAATGGATTTGTTGAAAAGGCTTTAGAAATTTCCAAGCAAATGCAATTGTCAGGTTTAAAGCCAAATTCCACAACCTTTACTAGCATCCTCCTTGATGATGCCAAAATGGGAGCTTTGAAACAATATGTACATCCATTGAAGAATAAGGATAGATGAACTTTGTCAGATATTATAGTAGCAACTACCCTAGTAGACATGCATGCAAAAGTGGAAGCATTAACAAGGTGTTGATGGTGTTTTTATGCACTTCTCAACAAAGGAAAAGGGCAAAGGAGGGGAAAAGTTCCTAAGTCTAAAGCTTGCTATGAATAGTAACAATGGAGTTCCTGTAATGGAAAATTCCTCAAAACAATGTCCCACTTAACCAGGGATTTCACAGTATCATGGAAATTGTGCTATCTTCTAAGGGCTGCAGATATTTCATCCTTTATCCACCATATACATGCATGAATCAAGAATGAATGTTTGGGGCAGCTTCAAATTAAGTCCAGGGTAACTTTGCACAACTATCTACCTTCAGCAAATAGTAAAAAGTATGGACTAAGGGATCATCAACAAGGCAAAAATTTTCACAATCAACCAACAGCATTCCTAAGATTTACCCAAATAAAGTAAACAGCTAACTAAACATCCATAAGATCTAAGCTAAACATGTAAAATTGGAGAATGAATCAAGTAACATGAGAGAAATCAAGAAAATACACCAAGTCAATGATATTTCTTATAAATTTTTGAAGCATGCCTTTACAACAACTCAACTCTCACTCTTGCAAATGAGGGGAGTGCTCTATTTATAGTTTCCAAAAAGTTAAATGAATGGCCAAGATTCATTTTCATTATGTGGCCAAGATTCATTACAAAATAGGGTTTCACCTACCCCCAAATAGATTTACAATTTAAAAATATTTTGTCTTTTCCCTATTTCGTCATCTAGTGGATGGCACTATTGCTCTTTCGTCCTACAGCTAATTGCTATTTTCCTGGCTGTAGCTATTCCTCAGGGAGATCTTCTTCTTTGGCTGGGCTGTCCTCTCGCTCCTTGGAAGCTGCGTACTCAATGTACTTGAGGATGACGGCCTGGAGCTTGTCGATTTCAAGGATCTCGCATCTTAACGCCTGGTAACTCCATTCCTTAGCATTCTCTTCCAACCCTTTCCAATCCTCATCATACTTCGAGCCTTGGTCTCTAAACAGCTCTGATCGGTCGAAGGCGCAGGCAGCAAAACTCAGGAACTCTGTTGTGATTTCTGTGGCTGTCCCGTCCTTCATCTTTTCCTCAAAGTATGGTTTGATCTTCTCAGCATCTATTTGTACCATGGGCATATTATAGCCAGTCATCAGCTCAAGGTATTGGGCGCATTCCACCCTGATTTCCTTGATCCACTCGATATCTAGATCCACTTTGTTTAGGATTTGTTCCATCCTCTCCCTCCGGCTATCAAGGTCTCTGCGCCACACATCCACCAGCCAATGATCTTCTTTCTTTAGCTCTAGCTTCTCTTCCCATGTGTTCTCAGGTATTTGAAGGATGGCTTCAATTCTCGGGAAGGTGGAGTCATATATTGCAGGGAAATTGGTGTAAAGCCTCTTTGTGCTTTCTAGGGACTGGATCAGGTCCAAGAACTTATTGGATGTCCACACAGCTCTGCTGATTCCCATGTTTCCGGCGTATGCAACTCATCGGAACCAATCTTCAGTAGTTTTCTCCAAGTTCTTCCTTCTCTCCATCTTGTCTATCTGTTCTTTGGAGAGCAATTATGGCATGGCCGTGGAGGTGGTGGGTAGGTCATCCACTGAGGACCATTGTTGTATGTAGTCGGTTAGGGCAGCAACCTGCGCTTTGAGCTCATCCTTGGAAACCTTGTCCTGCTTTATTAGGTGCACCACCGTGGCCATCAACTCCTCCAGGTGTTCAACCTTTTGCTCTCTAGTCACTGTTCCCAAGTCAATGGTGGAAATATTATAGCTCACCCCTGCCTGGCCAACTATATGCGTTGCAATTTGCGCTGCTCGAGAGCCAGAAGCATCCATTGTTACCTTGGATCAGACCTTGGGCTTCTTCTCCTTCTTCATTATGGTCAGGGATTGAGCCAAGATGGCCTCGAATCTCGCCCTTGGGTCCTTCAGAACAGGAGTCATCCTCTCAAGTTGTTTCTCCAACCAATCGGGCATAGCAGATTTATCCCTGGGCGCATCATGGCTACCCTCACCTTTCTTGGTTAGAGGCAAGACTTCTGCCTCCTTTTCCTTTTGGGGCTCCTCTTTCTCTTTAGTAGCGTCCTCCTCCTCTTTGTCGGAGTCGCGAATGAATATGAGGCGTTTGACGAGCAGCTTGGTGGACAATTGTCGGGTGGGACTGTCTTCTTTTGCTACCTCCTCTTCTTTCTTCTCTTCAGTAGCCTCGGCCTCGGGGCTCTTGGCAACATGGGTCTCAGCCTCGGTGATATCCTTTTGCAGTTGCCCCTCTGGCGACTGCCCCTCCTCAGCATGTGGCGACCTTTCCGCTTCCTCCCCAACGTCCTTTAATTACCATGCCACCTCCTCCTCAAGGTCCTCATCGAAAGTTTGGATAATTTCTTTGGCGCCCGAACCATCCTCTTCATCCCTGCTCTTAGAAGAGCCCGTCTCCTCCTCCTTATAGACCACCTTGTCGATGGTTCGGTGCTCGTACTCGAGGTACTCGTAATATTCATCAGCCTCTTCCTCAATAGGCTTTGAGGCCTCCTGTTCTTGCTCCTCCAACTCTTTCAAAATTTGCATTGTGGCTTCCATGGCTGGTGGCCCTGTTGGCAGTTGTGAAGGCTGAGCCATCGCGAGGACTTGGGCGAGGGCCGCTTGGAGAGCTGGATTCATCAATATCTGGGAGAGCTCAGGGGGAAGGTTCTGCATATGTCTGGTAAGGGCCTCAGGCATGGCGGTGACATGAATGGGCGATGTTATTGTAGCCAGAGGGAGGGATGTAATAGGTGACATGGCAGCAGAAGAGGAAGGGGGAGTGGTCATGCCGGAAGAGGATTCAATGTTAATTATTGACCTGGCCGGGGGTGAAGGAGCAAGATGGACGGAAATGTCCACTACCGGTGGAGATGATGCTACTGCAGCCAGGGAGGTGGGCGGTGCACCAGGAGGGGGAGGTAGAAGCAAGGGAGGCTGCAATTCTGTCATAGCCACCGTCTGCTTGAGCCTTTTGGGAGATGATCCTCCCATTTCTTTCTTCGCTTGCTCCTTGGAGTTCGCAGACTGTGCTGTCTCTGTTCCCTTTCTCTTCTGGGACCTGGTGACCGGAGGAGACTAGGAGGTCCCGCCAGTTGACGTGGTGGTAGTGACATCCTCTATGGCACTTGGCTCACTTTTGAGCCCTTCATAGGTGAGAACCACCCCCTGTTGCTTCAGATGCGCTACTTGTCCATCGACCCACTCCCTGGTGTGAGCTATGATCGACTGGGCGATGGTGTCCAAGTCATCGACCTCTTGTTCATCCCAATCGATTGATGGTATTGGCAGGTTGGCGACTGTAGGGTACCTTGGGTGCATGATTGTAGACTTATCCTCCTCAACCCAATCTGGCACTGGGAATGGCTACACTCTTCTTAGGAATAGCACCGTCATGCGCATATAGTACCTTGCGCGGACTTCTTTGTCATCCTTGTAGTCGGCCCATAAATCCTCAATGTGGTACTGGTGAGCATAGGCCAGCCCCAGTGCCTTCCTTACATGGCCATGTGGATCCATCCGCAGTCGGGCAGTGTACCAGTCAAAATGATATTCCTTAAGCTCCTTCTCAGAATTACTGGCGCATTGAGAAGTCTGTAACTGGTACAAGCCCTGGCCGAGCGTCATGGGATAGGGGATCCCTTCCACGTGCTTATTGCTGAAGATGGCCTGAATGTGTTGGAGCTACTAGGAAAGCTCCAGGAGGATGATCCTATCATTTGGGTATCGCAGCAATCTATTTGGTCGTTCTGTGAAACCCTGTGCCCGGATGTAGGTAAACTTGGGGAATTGGATGAATAGGAAGGCATACTCCTTTAAGAGTTCCCTGGCGCTGTGGGAGACTCTCCTCTCGAAGTCTCTGACAATCAATCTGATGATATGGCTAATGAAGGCATCATTGACCCGGCAGTACTCCTTGAAGTTGCGGTATTGGAGCTGAGGGTACTTGTCAAACGGCTTGAGCCCTCGCTTGTGTCCCGGATCTGGTGCCACAAATAACCCGCTGTATTATCTTTGACCCACCAGGGAGTAGACGAGGTAGGAGGTCATGTAGAACTTAGAGCTCTTCTTGATGTTAACAAACTGCTCATGGAAGTAGTTGCTGATGATGCCTCCCCAGTCGAATGAGACCTTGGTGTTAACGTCCTCATTCCCCCGCAGGATCTGCTCAATGTAGTAGGCCATCCACTCTTGGAAATAGGCAGCTACTGGGAGACCAATGACCCTGCTCAGTATAGTTACTAGGTCATGGTAGTCCTCATGGAAATCGCTATAGAAGAGTTCGTGGGGAACCTTCGCAGCGCTGCCCCATTTCTCCTTAAGCCAAAGGAGGTTAATTGATTTCTTACACCCTGACGGATTAGCATCCCATGCTGCCTGGCATTGTTCTAACGTGGGGACCTCCATGTGTGGGAATGTGGGAATGTGAAATGTTTTGGTAATCCCCTCTGGTGACATGTCGGTGAGGATGTTTCCCTCTTTATCCATGATCGTCCTGGTGTCAGTTTGATAAGCTTCTCGGCAAGCCATCACTAGTTCGGGTGCCACGAGAGAGGGAGGGAAACCGACAGCCTTGGCAATTCCGCTCTGCCATATTAGTCTGGCGTTCTTCGTGGTAGGGTTGACTTTGACCCTTTGAGTGAACTCATCTATGTCAACCTGACCAATGTTTGTATCTGAAATCTCCTTCTGTCGAGACCTTCGACTGGAGTGGCTCACCCTGGAACTGAAACTTCATCTGATCTTTATCTTCTTTTCCCTAAGGGGTCCTTCCTGACTTTTTTCCCTTATCCTTTTCGGTAGAGACCCCTGAAGTTCCTACAGCCGATTCCATATATTCTACAAGCAAGGGCAAAGTCAGTGCAACAAAACATCAAAAGCATTCACGTTAGTCCATATTTTGAGCATAACATCTAAATAATCAATCAAGTATATCATAAATTTCATCCTTAGACGTTATCGACCTTCGTTTCAGGGCACCTAGACAATCCGGGCCCAGAGGGCCGGACTTCCCTGGCAGGAATGCTGTCTGGAAGGGAAAATGCAACGGAAAGCTCCTGGAGACCCTCCTTGGCCAAATTTAAATGTTTCGAGAGGCTCATGATGGAGAAGAGAAAAATTTAGGACATGGGTCGAAGTCAGATTCTGGATTTGAGCTTGTTTGGATCGATCTAAGGAGGACCGGAGGTTCCAAGCCGGGAAGCCGCTAGGCGATGGGAGTTGGCAACGGCGGGCAGCAGGCGGAAATCTGAAGGCAGAGGTTCGAGGGCCGGGGTCCAAGAGGCTAGAGGATGGCCGATGTGAGGTTTCTTGCGTCGAGCGGGCGACGGCGGTGACGAGAGGTTCGGGGCCCGAAGTTTAGGGAGCCGGCAGGAATCCGCTGCCTAAAGATTTTCGTGTTAGCAGCGACGGCGAGGAGCTTCCCAGGAACCGGAGGGCGGGAAGCCACCAGGGGTTCGCCATCGAGGATGGCGGAACTGACACGGAGTTCTGGGAAGGGAACTCTGGAAGGCCGGGCCCGGAAGGTCCCATGGTCGCAAGGAGATTTGGCAGGAGAGAGTCGGACTTCCAAAGATGAAAGTCTGGGGGCCGGGACCTGGGAAGCGGATGGCCGAGGCTAAAGTTCCGATGGCAGGCGGAGGACGGACTTCCGTAGATGAAAGTCTAGGGGATGGAACCCGGGGACGCGAGAGCCGTGGCACGAAAAAAACAATGCCGACGGTGGAGCGGAAGGCGGGCTCCGGGGTCCGGAAAGCTCCAATGTCGTCGCTAATAGAGTGTGCAACGGGGTGCACGGAAAACCTAGCAGGGAAGCCCACTGGCCGGGGCCCAAGGGTATCAAGGACGGATTAAAACCGCCAAGGGTTTCAAAAGGCCGAAGCATCGGCAGAGCCCGGAGGACAGAAAGCCGGGCGACACTCGCCGTCGGAGAAGGCGGACCTCAGAGACGGAACTCTGGGGTTCCGGGGCCAGGGCAATCATCGGTCGTGTGTCCAAGTTTCAATTTCTCACGGCAGAGCCGAGATCGAGGTCCGGCGACAGGGAGGTAGGGTGGCTTGGGCAGTTTGTAGCGCGGTGAAATGCGATCGGCACTTCGGGGAGGGAAGCCCGATGACCTAGACCCGGCTAGGAGGACCGCTGCCGGCATGCAACCAAAATTCGATATGGGACAGCGAAGGGAGGAATCAGGCCCGAGGAGGCTGGTCGCCCTGTGCGAAGAACGGCCACACCATGGGAAAGTTCTGAATCAGCGGTGAGGGTCACTCCAGTAGGTTTGGCAAATTTCAAGACATGGGTAATGAGCGCAATTTACCGTTCTTTCATTTTATGTCATCCTAGCTAATTGTTCAATTATTTAAATCCTTCAAAATGATGAAAAAAGATGGGAGGGCAAATGGGGATAGCCTACCTCGAATATGCTAAGTGGTGAGGCGTGAAGTCCACCGGGGATCGACGGAGTGAAGTTGATGGTGACGATCGAGATGCTACTGATTGTGGTGGGCTCCAGATGATGATCTATCCAATTCGCTCCAATTAACATTATGAAAATGATTTTGGCGGGTTGGGCATTTTATACCCCAACTGCCATTAATACTCACATTAAATTCCCGTACAACCGCGGGAAAGTTGGTGGATTTTGAAATTAGGTCGGCGGCGGCGGCAGCAACGCCGGAACCCAGCAGCCGGAAGGACACGAGGCGTTGACCGCCATGAGGTTTTCGGCAATGATCGGGCTACGACGGCGGTGAACAGCTCGGGTCCTGGAGATTGGAAGGTCGACAAGGATCCGCCGTCAAAGGATTCGTGCCGCTTAACGGCGACGGCAAGGAGATCCTTGGGGCCCGAAGGGTGGGAAGCCGGCAGGGTTCTGCTGTGGAGGACGGTGGAACCATCGCGGAGTTCTGGGAACAGAACTCCGGACAGTCAGGCCCGGAAGGTCCCGCGGCAGGAAGCGGGCCTGGGACAGAAGTATGAAAGCGAACTTCCTGGGCCCGGGGCCCGAAGGGGTAAGAGCCGCCCTGAAAGATTTTTGACGAGTCTTAAATGGAGGGCGGCAGAGCTGGCCCTGAGGGGCGGCAGAAGCTTAGAGACCGCCGCGAAGGACAGCAAATGCAAAGGGGAAGCCCAATAAGGGAACCTTGGAATCCCGAGCCCAGAGGGGCCCAGGGCCGTTCCAGAGCCAAAATGCCAAAGGGAACATGCGAGGCCCCGGAGGGCAGCAAAAACCACAAGAGGAGGAATGGTTGATTTATGATGAAACTTTGGAGCAACATTGACCACGCAGAACATCAAAAAATGAGGGGCACGCAAAATGAGGCATCCCCAGAAGACCTGATGAGGCGAAAGAAAAGAGGGTCCCCATTCCAAACGGGGCATGTGTGCTAAGGGCACAACACAAGGCACATGAATTCTTTGGCAGAATACCTAAGCATCTCATGGACTGCAATGCTTGCAAGTTATGTACAAAATGGATGTGTTGAGAAGGCTTTAGAAACTTTCAAGCAAATGCAGTTGGTAGGTGTAAAGCCAAATTCCACAACCTTCACTAGTATCCTCCTTGCCTGTGCCAAAATGGGAGCTTTGCAACAGGGTATGGACATCCATCAAAGCATCATGGAAGGAGGATTTTTTTTAGATAGTATAGTTGGAAATTTTTTGACATTTACACAAAATGTGGAAGCATAGGAAAGGAACGTGAATTGTTTGAAAAAATGCCTCAAACATAGGTTATCTCATGGAATGCAATTATTGTAGGATATGCACAAAATGGATTTTTTCAAAAGACTTAGAAACTTTCAAGCAAATGCAATTGGCAAGTGTCAAGGCAGAATCCACAATTTTTTCCAGCATTCTCCCTATCTGTGCCAAAATAGGAGCATTGTATTAGGGTATGGACATCCATCAAAGCATAAAGTATAGAGGAATTTTAGTAGATGGTGAATACTCTAAGCTTCCTCTTTGGTAAAAAACCACCTGTGTATACTACCATGTAGAGTGTTGTACAAAATCAGAATCATGTCAGTGGTCATGAAGCTCTTGTATTAGATAGTAACTAGAAGCTATAAGCCCCTATCTCAAGGGGTAAACGATCTTCACATAGGGCTAGTGATGATCGATTCCAAAAAACTTCACTTATGAATAAGTTGGTAGAGTCTTTCCACAATGACATGATCGAATTAACCAAAACCATGGAGATAGAAATGGAAGGACTTTTTAGTATATAGGGGATATTGGGATAGAGAGGAGAGTAGGTGGAAGGTGTAGGAGAGCTGCAACAAGAAAAGATTTCAATATATTGCAAGAAGAGGGCATTTGCGGGTTAATTGTTGGCCACAAATTTTTTTTGAAAACTTGGCTTTGTTGGGGCCAAGGAAAAATTAATGCTTGTGACAGTAATTATTCTTCCTATTATAACTTTCAGATTGGTAACATTTTGCCAATGGCAGATTATAGATGTACCGGACCTGTGGAATATGGAATGCTCCATATTAGCATATGTAGGAATAGATACAAAGTTTGTAGGAGTATTTAGTGTGGCAAATTGCATCTGGTCACAAGAAGCAAAATCAATTAACAAACTTAAGGTTAGCTATTAATATTTTTTTTTCTTTTAGGATGCATTCAGTTTTTTCATTTTTTAGTTTGGTGATTTGTTTGTCATTGTTTTTGTTTTGTTTCATGGATTAAGTTTTTTTTGGTTTCTTACTAATTTAAAAAATTAGGAGAAATTTATCCATTCCATTTTCCATTGTTTTGCAACTTTGCTTCGACAATAAGTTAAGTTCACAATCAACATGTAGGCATTGTTATGATAACAATGCAAACCCTAGAATGGCGCACGAGTAGGGATCCAATGGCACAATAGTGTCATTGGTGTCTTGTCACACTTGGCTTGTGTTCATGCCATTGGGGAATGGGGATTCTTGTGAGGAGGCAACAATCTTCAATAACAAATGTTGGGTTGTTTCGTTGTATGTAGACATAAATTATAGGGAAAGTATATCAACACAAAGAATTCTTAGTTGCAAGCTGTAGAATGCTTGCCAGGTAGTAGTCTCCAGTAACAAAGGTTATTCCATTGTATGCAATCATAAATATAGGGAATGCATGTCAGCACAAAGAATTCTCAGTTGCAAGTTGTAGAACACTCGCTAAAGGACACAACTTCATCCATGGGTATAGCACTAGGGAAAGGTTAGAGAAAAACCATATATGCTCCATTAGTTTTAGGGGCTCCCTTGTTTCAACCCCAATTACTGATTTTGGAGAGGATATATTCAAAATTAAAAAAGAACATATGAAACTAGTCTTAATTTACAAGTTTCATAATCTCTTGCGAGTCTCGATGAATTTGAATTAGAGGATATGGAGACATGGATGCCTCCATGGAAAGATGATTTTTTTATTTTCCAGTGTGCAAAAGTGTGTTTCTTTATCTTATTTTTGATTCTTCTGTTGATAGAGATATGCTTCTACAAGAAAGCATGGTACTCAAATTTTAATCTATTTAATGCGACTCTGTCTATCTCACATGTTTGGGCATGGTTGCTTAATCTTCTCCTATAGTTTTGGGGTGAAGATAGTTTATACTATATTGGGAATTTGATTGATAATACTCTTGGGGTCCCAAATCTCTGAGAACTTAACTCATTCCATTTATGTTCAAATTTCGGTGGAGTTAGATCATCTCTCAAAGAATTTATTTATTTGAAGAAGTTTGGCTCAGGGTGGGTACTCGTTTGTGAAAATAACAATTGAACTATGAAGGAGTTTATTTTTGGTGCATATTGTATTTTTCTACTAGCAATATGCATAAACTCCCCCACTAAAACTAGAAGGATCAAAACTTCAAAATAGGCTACATGGTGGATAGGGGAAATCTAAGCTATCATATTATTACTCCTTATCATCTTAGTATACCAATTATGCATCTTCTACTACAAAGGTTTCTTCTATTTCAATGATGGAGTGACCTCTTTGGTTTCAAAGACTAAGGCTCCAAGCAGTTACATTAGATGGTGTCTTCCTCTACACCTAAGGAGGACTCCTACCCTTCATGAAAAAGAAAATGACTTCTACAATCACGATTATTGTTTCAAGCTCTAACCCTTCACTCTCATGGCAAGCTAGACTAGCAATGACACACGTCTAGATAGGGTTGTATGAGGTTTTTGGTAGGTTGATTGTCGTTATGGCTAAGTGTTATTTTATATAAAGCTCAATAATCATCTATTGGTCTCTTGTTTGGATTGTAAAATTTATGAATGCTTATAAATGTATGATGTACGCTTTTGATTTTATGATTTTCTGATGCAAATATGTATGAAAAATGTATGAAATGATGTTTTTTGTGAATGTCAAAATATACTTAGTCATGTATGTGAAAAGATATGAACCATTTGATACTTTTCCAGCTTTTGGGAAAATCTTATAAATGCAGATCCTAACATGAATGCAATCTATACTAACCATGCAGGACATCCATACAATATTGCCATTTGGAGAGCTTATTTGTGCTTTTTATATCATCATAGAGCATTGAAATGTTGAAAGTTAATACAAGCATCAAAGGGTATGTTAGCACCAGTGATGACCTAAGTATTACTTTCATGATTTTTGATATAGCAAGTTAATACAAGCATCTAGGTATAATTGAACCGAGATGACCTGAGTATTGCTTGCATAAACAGACAAGAGTTAACCAATTTCCCATGCAAATTCTGAAATGTCATCAATGATACGTAGTAGAGCATGTCTCGCGACCAATTTGCATAGTACTAATGATTTCCTCGCAAACAACAGACAAAGAAAAATAATACTCCTTCCTTGATTTTCTAGTTCAGTACATCATTGAATTGCTCTAGAGATATGATAGAAAAATCAAACAACCATTCAAATCTTGCCTAAATATTTCAAACATTATTCAGATTAAGATCATCCAACTTGGTTATCATTATTGATGTTCTCGTTTTGATAGTTGTTTGGATCATGTTGTTTTGATGTCAATTGGCATTGCATAAGCATGTTGTGATTGATTTGATACGGCAATGTTTATTGTGTTTTGGCAAACTATTTTGTGTCTGTTTGTGATGTTCGAAAAAGCTTGTTGTCCTTCTCTTGTTCAGTCTATGTTTCCGCTTTTTTCGCCCAGTGTAAACACAACCTAAGGAGTATGGATATGTACAAATTTCATCAAGCCATGATGAAACATAAGGATTCCTGCCATATGATGTGGATATGAAAGATATGTACAAATGATAGATATGAATGGATGATACCTAAAGTGAATGCAAGACATAAGCTAATAGATGGAAGAGCCTATTTTGATCACAAGTAGCGCCTATTTCCCAGGTTTTCACCACTTGTTTTTCTATTGCACTTTTTCAGGATTTTTCTAATGTTTATGATTTTTTTTGGATTTTTTTCCAGGACCTTTTATGATTTTTTTTGGATTTTTTTAGGACCTTTTATGATTTTTTTTTGGATTTTTTAGGACTTTTTCAAATTCAGACATAGAATTTCTTCAAATGAATGCTATTGATCGGTTCTTCAAATAGGTCCCCTTCTGACGTGGATAACTGATATGCACTAGAACTATATGCTGCAATGATGACAAATGGACCAAGCCAGTTAGGTTCAAATTTGAACCCTTTCTTTTCTCTGTCTTGCTGATTACATGAATTTTCTCTCAAGACTAAGTCACGTACTTGAAATGTTCGTGGTTTAACTCTGTGATTATAACTACGAGACATAACTTGTTGATAACCCTTCAAATGGTCAGTTGCATGTTGAAGTATTTCATCTAACAGTTCTAGCTCTTGCGGGTGAGATGCTATGTAGTCTTCATCATTTATCAATCCCTTGAGTGAGACCCTCAGCAAAGGTATTTCAACCTCTAGTGGTAAAATTACTTCCGCTCCATAGACCAAGGCATATGGTGTAGCTCCTGTTGGTGTGCGAATGTTGGTTCTGTATGCCCACAAAGCTGGATTTAATTGGACATGCCAATCACGACCGACATCATTTACTGTCTTCTTCAAGATCTTCAAGATTGTTTTGTTGGAAGCTTCTACTTGACCATTACCTTGTGGATAATAAGGTGTAGAGAACCTGTGTTGGATGTGAAATCTTTCACAAAGTTCATCCACATCTTGATTCTTGAAAGGCCTCCCATTATCAGTAATGATAGAATTTGGAATTCCATATCGACAAATGATGTAATTGAAGATGAATGAAGAGATTTGTTTACCAGTCACAGTCGTCAAAGGAACAACTTCAATCCATTTTGTAAAATACTCCGTAGCTGTGATAATAAATTTATGCCCATTTGATGATGAAGGATGAATTTTTCCAACAAGATCTAGTCCCCACTGAGAAAAAGGCCATATCAGAGTAAAAGGTTGCAATTCATGTGTAGGTGCATGAATAAGATTCCCGTGGATCTAGCATTTAGAACACTTCTTGACAAAAGTAAAAGAATCTTTCTCCATGGTAGGCCAGTAATATCCCATCCTGACAAGTTTCTTGGCTAAGGTTAAACCACTTGAATGAGTCCCACAAATATCACCATGAACCTCTTGTAAGGCTTTTTTAGATTCGTCACATTCAAGACATCTAAGGAGGGTACCATCAAGACCACGTCGGTAAAGGATGTCGGCAATCAAGGTATAACGGGATGATTGGCGTATGAAATTCCTTTTTTGATTTCAAGATAAATCCAGAGGTAAAATGTTGTCTTTCAGGTAGGTATAAGTCTTTCCATATAAAGGGGAATCAGAACCGGTTAAATGATATATGACTTGGGTCTCAGGATTATCATAGGTGGGAGAAAATAATTGTTCCACCAAGAATGCATACTGTTATTGATCTTCTGAAAATTCTAACAAAGAAGCAATTGTAGCCATTGCATCTGCAGGTTTATTATCAATCCTTGAGATTTGTGAAAATTTGATTGACACAAAATACTTTTTGAAATCATCCACCATGTTCTTGTAAGATAGCAACTTATCATCTTTAGCCTAATAATCATCATTAATTTGATTAATGACAAGTTGTGAATCACCGTAGACTTGCAGCTCTGTAATCCGCCATTCCAAGGCTATCTTTATCCCTATAAGCAATGCCTCATATTCAGCTATATTATTTGTGCAAGGAAACATCAATTGATATGATTTTGGTATGTTATCTCCTTCAGGTGTGACAAAGAGAATTCCTGCCCCTGAGCCTTGTTGCGTATAGGATCCATCAAAGTATAATGTGCATGAGTTCTTAATTGTTGTTGTGAGGATGTCTACATCATGCAACTCAATGTGCATTGGATTTTCTTTTTGTAAAGGTGCTTCAGCCAACTGATCTACAATGACCTATCCTTTAATAGCTTTTCAATCTACATAGTGAATATCAAACTCACTTAAGATCATTACCCATTTTGCAAGTCTCCCTGTTAAAGTAGCTCTGCTTAATAGGTATTTCAGTGGATCCATCTTGGTTATCAACTTAATTGTATGAGCCAACATATAATGTCACAACTTTTGAGAAGTAAACACCACTGTGAGGCAAGCTTTTTCAATGAAAGTGTAATTTAACTCATGACTTGTTAGAGTTCTACTGATATAGTATATGGCCCTTTCTTTACCTGTAGAATCCTCTTGTGCAAGTAATGCTCCCAAGGATACTTCTATTGCTGAAATATAGAGTATGAGTGGCTTTCTTGGAATGGGTGGAATTAAAACTAGTGGGTTCATAAGGTATTGCTTGATCTGATTGAATGCTGCTTCACATTTGTCTTCCCATTTGAATGGGACATTTTTATGCAATAAATGTGTAAATGGTAAGCTTTTGTCTACCAGTTGAGCTATAAACCGCCTGATGGACAATAGTCATGCTTTCAATGATCGAATCTGACTTATATTTCATGGTGGTGGCATGTCCATTATAGCTTGTACTTTTTCTAGATCAACCTCTATGCCCTTTTCTGAAACAATGTATCCTAGGAGTTTCCCAAATGTAACGCCGAAGACACATTTCTTTGGATTGATTCGAACATTGAACTTCTCCATTCTGGTAAAGATTTTTTATAGGATTTCTAGATGTTCTCGTGTGTGAGATTTGGCAAGTAAATCATCAACATAATCTTCCATGAATGTATGCATCATGTCATGAAAAATGGTTATCATTGCTCTTTGATAACTAGCTCTGGCATTCTTTAACCCAAATGGCATTACATTCCAGCAATAGGTACCCCAAGGGCATGTGAACGCTTTTTTATCTTGATCCTCTGGTGTAATTTTTATCTGGTTGTATCCTGAAAATCCATCCATTAATGAATACATTGCATGGCCAGCAGTTAAATCAACAATCATATCTATGTTGGGCAAAGGAAAGTCATCTTTGGGACAAGCTTTGTTTAAATCTCTAAAATCTGTACAAACTCTAATCCTTCCATCTGGCTTTGAAATAGGTACAATATTGGAAATCCATTCGGCATAATCAATAGTCTGAATGAACCCAACATCTAAAAGCTTCTTTAATTCCTCTTTGACCAATAATGTAACATGTGGATGCATTTTTCTGAGTTTTTGCTTTACAGGTTTTTCCCCTGCATTTATAGATAAATGATGCATTATCAGATTAGGATCTAACCCTCACATATCAGCATATGACCAAGCAAAATTGATTTGATTCTCCTTCAAGAACTCCATTAATTTTAGGACTTCTTCAATTGTTAATGACGCTGCAATTTGCAAGATTTTTGGTTGTTCTGCTATACTTATGTTAATTGATTATGTCGGTTCGATCAAAATAGAAGATCTCTCATGATAATGCTTGGGAAGAGTGTAAAGTTTCTCATCCTTCAGTGCCTCAAAGAGGTTTTCACTGTCGGATTCACTCTTTTTTTTCTCTTGTTGTGATCTATCACTGCCATTTTTTGGTTTTCACCAATAGATCCATTTTTTATTTCATTTATTTTGCAGCTAAGAAACTTGACACCCTCCTTATCAAAATCATGAGTATGTAATTATTGGATGAAACAATTGTTTTCCTCATTAGAGGAACAAAGGAAATTTATAATGTCCTCATCATCATGAAATGTAGGGATATGGATAGGTGCATCATTGTCCCAATCAATAAGTTTTGGATAAACTAAAGGCATGGGATCATTAGGTTGGGTAAAGTCTTGAATTGTCAAAGTCATGATGTGGCTATCATCTTCATGGTAGACAAGGTCTATGATGGTATTCTCCTGTTGATTGTCAATCTCGTTAGAATCTGATTCGTCCTCACTTAAGTCATGATCACTTTGTAAAACATAATCAAGTGGAGGCCTTGAACCTTCTCCTTGTATAAGAACAGGTGCATATTTGTGTATGGTATCAACTTGTTTGTCTCTCCAAAATTCATCATTATAAATGGTGTCCCATTCATATTCATTAGAATTAGTATCTGAACTATTCTACAATTGGAAAACTGATTCATGAGGTTTATCTGACATTGATCCTCCTTCATGAGTTGATTGTGCTTTCGGTGAAGTAGATTCTTCTTTATCTTTACCATATCCAAGTCCTGTTTTATCACTTGGATGTATTGAAATAGGTTGAATTGGTTCCACAATTCCTTCTCTTCTTTTTCCTATAGGACCATTTCCTTCATAGCCCATTTTCTGCATGATAGCGTACCCCTTACCATATTGTTCTGTAGGTAACTTAATGTGTAAGAGAGATTCATCTTCATCTTTGTATAGCCAACTTAGGATGTCCCTATCTTTAGCTTCTTCTTCAGTGGTGTTGGCTTTAATGAATTTTCCATCAAACTTTGTGATTGGCACAGAAGCTTGGGATGTAGAGGCTGTTGCAATCTTTTGGTTTGATAAGGTTGGCTGACCATGTGACCTCGGAGAAGGAGGTAAAGTAGAAAGAGATAGTGAATATTCACCTACCCCTTTGTCTTTAAAATTTAGCTTAGTATCAAGATTCTTTGTCAATTCTTGCAGTTGGACTTGTAGATTGGAAGAAGAAACAGTAAGAGCCTCCCTATTATGTGGCACAAAGGCGTCTTGAGTTGCTCATAGATTTGAACAAGTTTGTGTGCTATTGTAATCAGCTTATATGGTTATTTCTTGTCCATCATATGGAAACTTGAGGCATTGATGATACGTTGATGGTATAGCTTGCATATCATGAATCCATGGATGACCCAAAAGTATGTTATAGGAAAGATCCCGATCTAGAACCTGACAAAAAGTATTTTTCACAACAGGTCCCACTCTGATAAGTAGCATTATTAGTCCTTTAGAAGCTCTTTCTTCATCATCATATGCCTTGATAGTTATTTTCCTTCATGGATCAATAGAATTTTCTGATATTCCCAAGGCATTTATTAGCTTTAAATTACAAATGTTTAAACCAGCTCCTCCATATATTAAGACACATCGAATTCGGTGTTTATGGATCATGACTTCAAGATAGAGTGATGAATTATGTGGATGTGTCATGGAGGCATCATCTTTTTCGGAAAATGAAAGACAAGTGGGGAAAGACAAATGTCCCACCATGGCTTGAAATTTGTTTACATCCAAATCCGTGTCGACCATTGTGTTTACAAGAGCTTCTTCTAAAATATTCTTGTGTATGGGAAATATTTTGAGAAGTTCAAGGATGGAGATTTGAGCTGATGTTTTTCTCAATTGATCAACTAGATTATATTGACTTGGAGGGGAAATAGTTGTTTTAGATGAACTTCCTTTTAAAACAACCTTTTCTTGTCCTCTCGTAGTCACATTAACCTATTGATATTCTTGTTTTCCCTTGATTTTGATAACATTAACCCATTGATCATCAGCATAGATGTGACGGATTATATTGTCTTCAACATTATTTATGCTTTTGGCTTTTGCATCCGATGTTTCCCCCTTTTGATAATTTGGTAAAGGATCTTTGAATGCTTGATGATCATCATTGGTATGGTGTCCTTCAATTGTAATAGTGCCATTGTCAATTAATTCTTGTACTAGATTTCGCAAAGCTTGACAATTATTCATTTTGTGACCCTTACATTGATGATAATTGCAATAATATGAGTCATTCCATGATGGTGGTTTGACTCGAGGCTCATAATCTCTTTGTGGTGGTAAGGTGATAACCTTATTATCAAGAAGCTCCTTGAGAGCAGACTCAAGAGATTTACCCAAAGTGGTAAAATACCGCTGATTTGAGAAAAATGAAGGTCTGGATGGATTTGATGTTTGGGTATTGCCAAGATTGTTATTGAAATTAGCACGATTATCCTTGGTGTTTTGATTGGTCATGTTTTCTTGCTTGGAGGTTTGTCCTTGTTAATTGTTGCTTCCTTGTTGGTTGGTATTTGCTTGTTGATTTTTTCATGGAGCACTTGATAGATTAAAGATAGATGGTCTTATTCGTAGATTATTTGCATCTACTATACTATCATTGACAACATTTTTATTTCTGTTCCAAAACCTTGTTTTATCGTTGTTGTTTTGGTTGGATGTACTTGGATTATCAAGTTTTATCACTCCTCATTTAACCAAGGCCCCTTCAATGGTGATTGCATTTTCAATCAACTTTTCAAAGTTATGAGGACAATGAAGATTAAGCCTATAGCTTAATTCTTGATCTAGGCTATTGATGAAGATATCCATCTTTTCCTTTTTAGGAATAGGATGGGAATATCATGCAAATAACCTTATCCATCTTTGTAAGAATGTAGTGAATGGTTCTCCTACTTTTTGTTTCACTTTACAAAGATCAAGCATTGTTATCTGGTGTTGGATATTGTAGGAGTATTATGATATAAACTGATTTATTAACTCCTCAAAATTTTTGATGGGTGGAGTGATCTTTGAAAGCCACTCCATAGATTGTACACCTAGACTTCGTGGAAATAATCGCATTAAGTAGGTATCGTCATAGGCGAATTCTAGACTCATATTTCAGAAATCCCTCACATGGTCAATGGGATCAGTTTTTCTATTGTACCTATCATATTTAGGGATTTCGTAATGTTTTGGAAATGGGATCATTTGAAGACTCCTATCAAATGGATAAGGAGATATGTCTTCCAAAGTATACTTCTTTGTTGTACCCCCTTGCATCTCTTTTATTTGCCCTTGTAATTCTTTTATCTGTTGAGTAAGGGCACTAAATTCATTAGGAGGAGTTTTAGGATTCTGTTTAATCCCTTCTATGTCGAAATTGTGAGGTAACTTAGCTCCTTGATTAGCTAATGAAAGAAAATATTTTTCTTTGTTTCATTCTAAAATCCTTTCCATAAGAGTATGGAATTGGGGATCTTGTTCTGCTTCTTGAATCTTTTCTTTTGTTAATTCGTCCACATTAAATTCCTCTTCTTTCTCATTACGGTCACCCATTTTGCTTGTAGTGGTTTCTCCCTCATCTTTCTCCATGTGTTTTTGAGATCTCGTGAAGACAGTCATAGGTTTTGTTCCAAATTCTACTCACTTTTGATCAAAAGAATGAAATAGTGCAATTGTGTGATAGATATGAAAGTCAGGATAGAATGAAAATTCTATGACTTACAAAGGTTTCTAATCTTTAGCTTGTGTTGTTCCCTAATTGAAAGGAAGAAAATACTATTGATGGGAATTTAAGCAAAAGATCAAGAAAATGATGATTTTGCACTTTATGAAGTTTTGATCATAATTTTGTAAAAGGATGGATTTTGTGATGGATGCCTAATGTGATCTGAGTTCTCTATTGAAAAATTTGATTTGGATGAGTAGAATATTCAATTGCAGGTTGGGGAATATAATAGAAATGAATACATTGACTATGGTTATGCCTTTGAGAAAGGGCTCTTCTTTGAAAGAAAGCTTGTGAGTACAAAGGTTCTACAGCATAATCATCAGTGAAACCTCTAACACAATCATGATACCTATGAAGAAAGGTTCTATATTTGAGTAAAAAATTTTGGCTTTGATACAAGAATCATTTTTTCTTCAATAGTTTCTTGTAACTAAGGGGTTTCTTTGGCTTTTTAATCCTTTTGAAAACGGATTTCTTAACAAAAGTATTGGATTTCTATTCTCGTAACATGAGAGTAATCAATGTGATTGTGAGTGTTGGATGATCTTAATTGAATTAATGTATTGAAAACACATCAAGCAATTTGTAGAGTAGTTGTTTTGAGTACTATGCTAAACATTGAGCGTATGATCAAAATGTTTTTCAAAAATTGTTTTAACAGGTTTTACACATGATAAGCATTTCAAACAGACTCACTCTTAATTCACAAGAAGGTCATCATAGTAATCAACAACCCACATCTTAAAACTGTGTCGACTCACACAACCATGTCACCCCCGAAAGGGCGCCCGTGTTTTTGTCTTTTCCAGGTGCGTACTTAGAGTGACGGAAGTGGATACTGGATCCCCTGAGCAAACAATCCTTGGCAGTTATATGGTGAGTATCTTGGGGGTAGATTCTTCCCTCCCCTGCACTGTGATTAATATGATGTTCAAAAAATGACTTCAGTTAGATGACTTACGGGCGCTACAGGATTACTTACAAGCACTGCAGGATTGCTCATAGGTGCTAAACTGGGTATGAATATTTCTAAAATGTGTTTCTTGTGCTAATCCACTATTTTTGGCCGTAACCTGTTAGAGAAACCTACAAAAAAATGTGAGAATTGGGGGCAAAATCCCCATGGTGGGTGCCAAAAATATGCTATAGAATATATGTTATCAAAATGAAAACATTAAACACAAATAATAGAACTTTAAACTGAAGGAAAGCTAATTAATTTGAAAGAGTAACAAACAAAGCTTCTTTAGACGCGTTCCATCTTCCTCTATCTCCAGAGATTTGTTCGAAGCTGCTGCTCTTAGATTGTGTAAGCTTGGCTTCACCAAATGGCAATCTACAAAATGAGTATGCAAAGTGATAAAGCTTCTCTATCCTATATGCTAGTGGAGGTGAGAATGCTGACGGATATGCACAGGGGTTGTGGATTATGCACAAGGGTTGTAAATTGAAACTAAACTATGTGGATGATTGGCCATGATATGCTATGATATTATGCTATGCTATGAAATGAGAATGCTAAAAGGCTTATGCTATTTTCAATTTGGTTATAGTTTATCTGTTGAAAGCTTCTATATGATTTCAAAGACCCGCTAGTCCTATTTATAGCTTTTTGCAGGCAAAATCTTGGCTGGCAAGAATCAACGGCTGTGAGGTTGTCTGGTAGATTTGAATGGTGAGAGATGGAGAGGTTGAGAGGAAGATGGAAGAGGTTGGGAGGTTGGAGAAAAGAATGGAAGCCTGTCTTCAACCCACGGGAACAAGCTTGCACAAGAACAAAGGAATTTAATTTTTCTGTTTTGGCAGTTTGTTTCTCGGTTGTTGAAGATAATGCAAATTAAATAAATAAATTTATTTAATTTTATTTATGTGAGTTTGATTTTTGATTTTAGGACTATAGAAGATTTAATTAAATATTTTGAAATATTTAATTGTGATGTGACTTTAGAAGAATTAATTAAATATTTTGGAATATTTAATTGTGAATGGATATTAGAAGAATTAATTAAATATTTTGAGATATTTAATTGTGAATGGATATTAGAAGAATTAATTAAATATTTTGAGATATTTAATTGTGAATAAATATTAGAAGAATTTGAAATGGTTTAATCTTTATTTGAATAAAATATCCAAGCCAAGATTAAATGATAATTAATATAAATAAATCGTAATGTTTTATTTAATTAATTAAGAAATGAATAAGAAAAGTGATTAAATAAACTTATTTATTTAATCGAAATGAAAGAACGAACAAATGTAAATAAATTATTTAACTTTAATTATTCACAAATCAAATTCAGAGATTTAATAAAATATTAAAAATATTTAATTAATTACCAGACTATGTGATCTGACCATTTTTAGGTGTATATAGTCTCCAATAACAAAGGTTATTCCATTGTATGCAATCATAAATATAGGGAATGCACGTCAACACAAAGAATTCTTAGTTGCAAGTTGTAGAACACTCACTACAAGGACACAACTTCATCCATGGGTATAGCACTAGGGAAAGGTTAGAGAAAAACCATATATGCTCCATTAGTTTTAGGGGCTCCCTTGTTTGAACCTCAATTACTGATTTTGGAGATGATATATTCAAAATTAAAAGAGAACATATGAAACTAGTCTTAATTTACAAGTTTCATAATCGCTTGCTAGTCTCGATGAATTTGAATTAGAGGATATGGAGACATGGATGCCTCTATGGAAAGATGAATTTTTTATTTTCCAGTGTGCAAAATTGTGTTTCTTTATCTTATTTGTGATTCTTCTATTGATAGGGATATGTTTCTACAAGAAACCATGGTACTCAAATTTTAATCTATTTAATGCGACCCTGTCTATCTCACATGTTTGGGCATGGTTGCTTAATCTTCTCCTATAGTTTTGGGGTGAAGATAGTTTATACTGTATTGGGAATTTGATTGATAATACTCTTGGGGTCCCAAATCTGTGAGAACTTAACTCATTCCATTTATGTTCAAATTTCGGTGGAGTTAGATCATCTCTCAAAGAATTTATTTATTTGAAGAAGTTTGGCTCAGGGTGGGTACTCGTTTGTGAAAATAACAATTGAACTATGAAGGAGTTTATTTTTGGTGTAGATTGTGTTTTTCTACTAGCAATATGCATAAACTCCCCCACTGAAACTAAAAGGATCAAAACTTCAAAATAGGCTACATGGTGGATAGGGAAAATCTAAGCTATCATATTATTACTCCTTATCATCTTAGTATACCAATTCTGCATCTTCTACTACAAAGGTTTCTTCTATTTCAATGATGGAGTGACCTCTTTGGTTTCAAAGACTAAGGCTCCAAGCAGTTACATTAGATGGTGCGTTCCTCTACACCTAAGGAGGACTCCTACCCTTCATGAAAAAGAAAATGACTTCTACAATCATCATTATTGTTTCAAGCTCTAACCCTTCACTCTCATGGCAAGATAGACTAGCAATGACACAGGTCTGGATAGGGTTGTATGAGGTTTTTGGTAGGTTGATTGTGGTTATGGCTAAGTATTATTTTATATAAAGCACAATAATCATCTGTTGGTCTCTTGTTTGGAAAAGAGTTACATGCCTTAAATGGCTCATTTGAGTAGGCAATCATGTCAAAACATTTTTAAATGACAAGGGAGCCCTAGTAATGGTGTGCATGTAGGAGAAATTGAAGTTCTTGCGCAATTACTCCTACAAGACAAGCTTATATTTATAGGAGAGCTAAATCAAGAGGGGATGGATGCCATGGTGGGTGATGGAATTAATGATATACCAACATTAGCAACAATAGATGTGGGAATAGCTATGGGTGTGGAAGGCTTTGCGGTAGCCATGGGATTTGTAGATCTAGCTCTCATGTCTAATGAAATAAGGAATATTGTTAGTGCAGTGAAGGGAGAGAAAGGTGGTCATGCTCATCATTGTCATCATCAATGGGTGTTGGAATGACTCATATGTGAATGTGCATGCAAATCATCTTAACAATCATGATCTTGATCATGGTATATGCAAAGAGAGCCATGGCCATGAGCACAATCACAATCATAACCATAATCACAACCATGATCATGATCATGATCATGAACATCACCATCACCATAACCATAATCATAGTAATGGCCATGAACATGAGTGTTATTTTGATGTGGTGAAATGTAGTGTATGCATCCTTCATGTAGTAATTTAAATAGAGTGTGGTTGCCTCAAGCCCATAAATGAGTCTGTGTCATAGAAAAAAGGACCCTTTTCTTGACATAGGATTAATTCATGATAAAATTGACTTAATGAGGTCTTAATCTAGTGTTGTGAGGCATTTTATGCATTCACACTAGGTCTTGGACCCTTCCAAATCAAATAACATGCTTTTAATGATGTCTTGTAAAGGTGTTGCAAAGTCTTGTAAAGGACTTTCATGCCTTTCTAGACTTAATTAACTTATTTATCCCTAATTCAACATTATAAAATGTGTTTAATAACATTATTACATCAATCTAGAAGCTTCTTAATGTAAACTTAATGATAAGCTAGTGTTGTAGTGTGTCTTGCACATTCATATTGGTTTTTTTGCCCTTCTAGGCTATGTGGACCTAATTTTAGTGTTGTAAAGTGTATTTTATCACACTTTCGCATTGATTTATGTATTCCAAGCCCTATTCAAAATTTACATCATCACTAATAGGCCTTAATTGACCCATATTGTGCACCCTGAGGCATAATTTGATCAAATAATTGACATAGTCATCATATAAGCCTAATTTTCTTACTTCTCGACATTCCAGCTAGCAAAAATGATCCTAGTGGGACCCATTTTCCATTAGTGGTGAATTAGTCCCATCTAGGTGGGACCCATTCACCATTAGTGGTGAATGGGTCCCATTTTGAGTCATTTTCAAGGTTTGAGCAGGAAAAATTAGGTTTTAAGTTTAATTTTTCTACATGTCGCCTTGTGATGAGGTATAGTCGAGATACTAAGGCACAATTGACTAGAAATAAGTGTTTTTATCCTTAGTTTACATCTAACAACACATTCTTGCATCTATCGTCATTAATTCATCTTCTATCTTCTCATCTAAGGCAAGCAAGCTAGGGTTTCTTCATTAGAAGTCATCAAGCTAGCTTCCTTAAGCATTCAAGGGCTGAATCTTCATGTTATGTTGCATAATTTCAAGATCAAATAATCATGACAAGGTAATAATATCCATTGTTTCATGTTTCATTATTTTATTTGATCATTTCGCTTTAATTACCTAAACAGGGTTTGACCAAGGCAAACCCCCATGCCCTAACATTCAACATATCTCTCTTTTATCTTGTTTGTTTGTAGATTTAGGTCGTTTGGAAGCTTAGAATTCATTGAAGATAAAGTTTAAAAGTTATTCAAGTCACCTCTTCATCATTCAAGTCAAAAATATCAAGAAAAAGTCACTTACAAGCCCAAATTTGGCAATTTTAGATTCAGACACCTAGAGGTGTAGATTGAGCAATCTGGAAGCTATGGATTCCAATTTTGAGTTTTCAAAAAGTCTGAAGTGGAATAATTCACCATTAGTGGTGAATGAGTCCCACTGTACATGTTTTCTGAGGATATTTGTAGATTTAGACACCCTTTTGGCTAAAGCGGGCTTCAGTACAGTCATCCAAAACTGGGACTGATTCACCCAGAGTGGTGAATGAGTCCCACTAGGCCTAAATTTCAATATCAATAGCCTTATAGATGTCTTTTCAAGCCTTCATCAAGATCCTAGGTGCACACTTTTAGTTTGATTCATTTTTGTTAAGTTTTGCATTCATTTCTAGTTCATTTATGCATAACACAATGTGTTTTCAAAGAAGTCATATTTTTTAGGTTTTGCATTTTTAATCAATCAATTAGTTCATATAACTACATTTAGATAATCTTATTTAGCTCATACAACATCACACACATCTTAATTTGAATGAAACTCTTAGATTTTGGGTGTGGGATCTATCTCTTTCCGTTAGGTGAAAGATCTTAATCGAGTAAAAGAGACAAAGCATTCCTAGTCCCTAAATTCTATGGCTCATTTTGGTGAACATGATTTTTGATCACTTTCTTCTCTAATTTTGGAGTCCTTCATCATAGATCTAGGCTTGCATTGATCTTGCATTAGGATTTGTGTGATTCATTTGCATGCTAGGTGTTAAATTTTGCATTCATAAAAAGTGCATTTAGGTTGCATTGTTAGCATCTAAATCCATTTCCACTCTTTGAAATTCTACATTTTTCAATTAGGTCTTCATCATAGCACTTTGAAAGCATTAAAATCAGTCAATTTTTTTTGAAAATTTTGAAAAAAGTCCATACTGGGACTCATTTGCCACCTTGGGTGAATCAGTCCCTTTTAACCCCTGAAATAGCATTGTCCTAAACTCAGAAATTTGTTTTTAGGCTTCTGTTTGGTGCCTTAACTTGTATATATCAGCCAGTTGTATTTCTGTAGCATGCATTTCACTAGATCTCACTTAAAATAGTTCATTTCATGCATTTTTCATTTACATTCTTCATATCATTTTCCGATTGGTGTATAGTGTAATTTGAGCATTCCGGCCTTATTTGATATTTGAAAATTGAATTTCATTACATTGCACTTCATTTAATTTTTGCATAACATGTTCTTTAAATGTGCTTTTGATTTGATTAAACATGGATTTTATAAGCATAACACTCCCTCTTATGAGTTTTATTTTCATTACAACTATAAGGAACATTGTGTAGACCAAAGCATTACATTACCCCTAACATTCCTCCTTGATGTCAAGAGGACATGTTGGTATTAGAAGACATCCCTATTAAGTTTCATGAGAATCTTGATCCTCCCTTCCCTAATGCTCCTCCCATTTGGGAAAATCTATTTGAAAATCATGGTCCTTCTCTTGATGCCTCCCTCGCTTGTGATGAAGCTTCTTTACAAACCTCAAACTTGGATGACTATACTAAAAGCTCTCCTAGTAGGGTGGATAAATTGAAACACAATAATGTGACCTTAGAAACAACCAACAATCCAATACAACCTTCCCTTCATCTCCCCACTATCAATAATCAAACACATTTAACCATTAATAGCTCCCTTAGTGGCAATGCAATTATTTTGGATTAACCAAACCTTAATTGTCATGAACATGTGGTTTGTTGTTCTCCTATGAAATCTCCTTCTAGGGAAGATATTATGATCTAAAACAAAGAAAACATTCCCTTAAAAGATAATTAAGAACCTCACTTGTTACGAGATGTTAACAATATTCTACCTCAACTCACCCTTTATCCTCCTTCGCATAAACCTTCACCCACACCTAAACTTACCCTTTAACCACTATTGTGCCCTGAGCACACACGCCCTATTCGGAACGGGGACCCTCTTTTCTTTCACCTTGTAGGGCCATTTTTTTGTCACTACCTTGTTTTGCGTGCCTCCCTTTTTGGTGTCTCAGATGGTCAATGTTGCTTTAAGGTCCCGCCATAAGTTGACCATGCCTTCCCCTTTTAATTTTGTTGCGTTCCGGCACCGCGTGAAGCCCCTCTGGCAGTTTGACCCTACTAATGGCCCCGGGCCCTTCTGTGATCAGGCGTTTAGGCATCCATTTCTGGGTTTCCCTGTTGAATCTGCCGTCCCGATAGCGTTTTCTTCGCATCTTTCCGAACCCTGGGGTCCGGGACCCCATTTGCCGCCTGTTAGAAATCGGTGGAAATTCCGACTGCTGTTCAGCCCTCTGGACCCCAAACCTCGGAGTTCCTCTTTTGGGGTTCCACGAGTGCTTCGCCACCCTCTGCAGAAAACTGCTTGTAGCGTCCCACCTTTCACTCCCTGCCACCTTTTTCACTGCCTGATGTTTGTGGGAAATCTTTACTGCCTTTGAGTGCTCTGGGCCCGATCATCCAGAATTCTGAGTCCGGAATTCTGTGATGGTGGATCTTTGGTGGAACTCTGCCCTCCGGGCCCTGACCCGCTCTCCACCACCGCCGTTCTGATTAACTCGAAGTATTCAAAGCAGCCGCCGTCTTGCGCTCCCCGGCCGTCGGACCCCGGATCTCCCGCTGCCGCCGTCGACTTTTAAACTCACCAACATTTCTGCCACTGTACCTGCATTTAATGGGGTCATTAATTATGATTAGGGGTATAAAAGACCCACTCTGACCTATCATTATCATTGATACATTTTTAGAGCGATTGGAAAACTTGATTGAGGAGCCCACCGTCTTCAGCACCCTCAAGAACATCGCCATCGCATCACTTTATCGATCGTAGGTGGATCCCACATCTGCCCGCATCGCTTGTTTGAGGAAGGTCCTACGTTCACCCTCCCGTGCATTCTTTTGTGATTTATAAGGATTTAAATGAACAACAAATGTTAAGATGGCATGAAGATGGAAAAAAATGGCATTGCACACAAAACCCACATCTTGAAAACTTTAGAAACCTTCAATGATGTCGTCATCACGAATCCGGAACTCTTCCTTGCCGCGGTCATTCTTCGCATAGGGAGATCATCCCCTTCAGCCTTGAGACCTACCTTGGCCGTCCGTAATAAAACAATGAACCTTGCTGCAAGCAGTGTTTTCCTCCCTCGGGCCCGAGCCGATAGACTTCCTCAATCGGAAGTCACCCTTGATGCCGCCGTATAGAAATGATGAAACCTTGCCGACTCTCCGAGCTTCGGTCTCCGCACCTCTCCTCACTATGGGCATTTCAATTTGATCAGGCGCCCTTCAAGTTTTTGGATCCCACCCTTCGAAGATTCTCTTAGTTTTTGCTGTGTTTGCCGCCCAGTTTCTGGCAGAGCCCTGCCATCTAGGCCCCGAGCCTTCATTCTCCGATTGGAGTCTCGACTGAACTCAGAACTATTGTGCCCTTGGCACACACGCCCTATTCGGAATGGGGGCCCTCTTTTCTTTCACCTCGTCAGGTCCTTTTGGGGCTGCCTCATTTTGCGTGCCCCTCTTTTTTTGATGTTTCGTATGGTCGATGTTGCTCCAAAGTTTCATCAAAAATTGATCATGCCTCTGCTTTTGGTTTTTGCTGCATTATGGCGCCTCACAAGGTCCCTTTGGCTATTTGGCCCTGAAAACGGCCCTGGGCCATTTCGGGCCTAGGTGTCTGGGGTTCCCTCTTCGGTTTTCCCCTCTGGAAATGATGTCCCTTGTGGCGTTCGCTTAGCATCTTTCCAGACCTCGGGGTCCATCTTGTCACCCTCCATCTAAACTTGTTAAAATATTCTCCGGCGCCTGCCCTTCCAGGCTTCGAACCCTGGAAGTTCGCCTCCTGGGTTCCGTCTCGGTCTCGCCGTCCATGATGGTGAGCCTCCTGTAGCCTCCCGCTCCTCGGGCCCCGCCTGCCTTATCTCTGTCGGAGGTCTTCGCCGTGGCCTGTATGCCGTGGACTCTTCTGGGCTCGACCATCTGGAATTCCGTTTCTGGAATTTCGTGATGGTTCCGCCGTCCCTAACGGTGGATCCCTGGCAGAGTCCCGCCCTCCAGGCCCCGAGAAGCTCCCAGCCATTGCCATTCAAAATTAGCGAAAATCTTAAGGCAGCCGTCACATCGCATCTCCCCAGCCGCCGAGCCCTGGCGTTCCCGCCGCCGTCGACCTATCTTCAAATTCACCAACTTTTATGTGGCCATACGAGCATTTAATGCAGGCATTCATGGTGGTTGTGGTATAAAATGCGCAATCTGCCCAAGTCATTTTCACAAATAGGAGTGGAGCGAATTCAAGAAGCTATCGTCTAGAGCCCACCGCCTTCAACTACGTTGTGATCATCGCCCTCGGCAACAGTCCGTCGACCGTGTGTGGATCCCACGTCCCTCGCCTAGTGTGTTTCGAGGTAGGCCATCCACTCGCCCTCCCAACCATCATTTTTGTGATTTTGAAACATTTAAATAAATGAACAATCCTTCAGAGAGCATAGATTGATAGAACACCAAATGACACACCAAACCCATGTCTTGGAAAATTGGCAAAACCCTTAGAAATGACCTCGTCGCCGATTCGGGGGTCTTCCCTTGCGCGGCTGTTCTTCACACAGGGAAGATGTCCACCTCGGGCCTGAAACCCATCTTCACTGTCAAAGTTCTGAAAACTTCAAACATTCACTGATGGAAATCCCCCTCTCCGGGCCCGGTTCATCGGGTTTCATTCCTCAGACTTTCGTTTGTCTTCCGCCGCGCCTGAGATGCCAAACCACCCTACCTCCCCGACTGCCAGATCCCGAACTCAGCTCCGCCGTAAAACTTGAAACTTAGACATGCGTCCTTTGGTCATCCCGGGCCAAGAACCCCGGAGTTCCATCTCTGGAGTTCCGCCAGAGGTTCTCCTTCTTCAAACGGAGAACGTCGCCTGACATCCCGCCCTCCGGGCTCAGTCGATGCTTCAGCTTATTAAATGCCTAGCAATTTCAAATCGGTCCATCATTTTTGCCTTCGGGCCTCGGATGTCGGGCCTCGGATGTCAGGCCTCCATGCCTTATTTTTCACTGTTCCCCATGGCGAAGTCTTTAGGCAAAGTTCCCGATGCCGCCTGACTCCCGGACCCCACCTTCCTCTCCGCCTTGTGCTTGTTCTTTTGTGACGGTGACTTTCGCGTCCCCGGGCCCCTACCCCCGGACTTCCATTTGTCGAAGTCTGTCGCTCTCCTGCTGTCAGAAACTTTGCCCTGTCCACCTGGTCTCTAGGCTCCGAGCTTCCATCTGCCGTGTGTTCTTGCTGAAACTCCTTGTGGCCTCCAACACATCGTGCCCCGTGTCTTGGGATTCTTGTCCTCACCCGCCGTTCCAAATGGAGATCTCCGCTCTGCCATCTGCCCTCCAGGCGCTGGTATCCAGACTTCCGTTCTCAGAAGTCTGCCTCCTGCTCGCTGTTTCTAATGGAAAAGGCCGACCGGTGCCCCGACCTTCGGTACCCGCCATGCCAAATGCCGCTAAGCTTAAACGATAAACTCATACCACCGGCTTCTTGCCCCCGGGATTCCCTTGCTGGACTTTTGTGCGAGGATGTCATCCCAAACGGTGAAGTCCACCTGCCTTCCTGGTGTCGCCGGCCTGAGCCTTCTAGAACAAATTGATTTTATGTCAGCCGCCTTTTGGTCCTCCGGGCCTCGGGCCTCGGACTTACACCATCGGGTTTCCTTCTACTGTCCGCTGTCACCAACGGCCATCTCTCAACAGCTTCCCAGCTTGAAACCTCCAAGGCCCCTTAAATCCATTCCAATGATCCCCAATCTGGAATCTGACCTTGACCCACATGCTAATTTTTGGCCCTTTTCATTTTGGGCTTCTCAAAACATTAAAATTTGGCCAAAGAGGGTCTCCGGGAGCTTTCGGCTGTGTTTTCCCTTCTAGACAGCATTCCTGCCAGGGAAGTCTGGCCCTCTGGGCCAGGATTGTCCAAATGCCCCGAAACAAAGATCAATAATGTCTAGATATAAGATTTATGATATACTTGATTGATTATTTAGGTGTTATTTTATAAATATGGACTAACATGAACGCTTTTGATATTTTATTGTGCTGACTTTGCCCTTGCTTGCAGAATATATGGAATCAGGAGCAGGAACTTCAGGGGCATCCGCTGAGAAGGATAAGGGGAAGAAGTCAGGAAGAACCTCTCGGGGAAAGGAAGACAAGGATCAAATGAAGTATCAGTTCCAGGGAGAGCCGCAACACTCAAAGGTCACAACTGACTGGAAGGAAATTTTAGATACCAATATTGGCTAGGTAGATATAGATGAATTCACTCAGAGGATCAGGGTCAACCCGACAACGAAGAACACCAGATTAATACGGTAGAGCGAAATTTCCAAGACCACCAGTTTTCCTCTCTTGCTCATAGCACCCGAATTAGTAATGGCTTGTCGAGAAGCCTATCAGGTCGATACCAGAACAATTGTGGATAAGGAGGGAAACATCTTTGCAGACATGTCTCCAGAAGGAATCACCAAGACATTCCACATTCCCACATTCATATAGATGGAGGTCCCCACACTAGAAGAATGCCAAGCGGTGTGGGATGCCAATCTGACAGGATGCAAGAAGTCAATCAACCTCTATTTTCTTAAGGAAAAATGGGGCAGCGCTGCGAAGGTTCCCCAGGAACTCTTCTGTAGCGATTTCCACGAGGATTACCATGACTTGGTAACCTTGTTGAGCAGGGTTAGGGGTCTCCCAACAGCCGCCTACTTCCAAGAGTGGATGGCCTATTTTATTGAGCAGATCCTGCGGAGAATGAGGATGTCATAACCAAGGTCTCATTCTACTGGGGAGGCATCATTAGTGACTGCTTCCACGAGCAATTTGTCAACATGAAGAAGATTTCTAAATTCTACATGACCTCCTACCTCATCTACTCCCTAGCAGATCAAAAACAATATAGTGGGTTGTTTGTAGCACCTGATCAGGGGCAGAAGCGAGGACTAAAACCATTTGACAAATATCCACAACTCTAATACCACAACTTCAAGGAGTACTGCAGGGTCAATGACACCTTCATTGGCCATATCATCAGGTTGATCACTGGAGATTTTGAGAGGAGGGTCTCCCACAGTGCTATGGGGCTCCTAAAGCAATACACTTTTCTGTTTATCCAGTTTCCCAAGTTTATGTACATCAGGGCCCAGGGTTTCACAGAACGACCAAATAGATTGCCTCAGTACACAAATGATAGGATCATCCTCCTGGAGCTTTCTCGATAGCACCAGTATACCCAGGCAATCTTCAGCAACAAGCACATCATGGGGATCTCCTATTCCATGACCCTTGGCCAGGGCCTGTTTCGACTACAAACTTCCCAATGTGCCAGTATCTCTGAGAAGGAGCTCAAAGAATACAATTTCGACTGGTACACTGCTCGCTCGTAGATAGACCCACATGGCCACGTCATGAAAGCACTAGGGCCAGCGTATGCCCACCAATACCACATTGAAGATTTCTGGGCCGACTGCAAGGATGACAAGGAGGTGTGCGAGAGGCACTACATGTGCATGATCGTGCAGTTCCTTAGAAGAGTGCAACTGTTCCCGGTACTAGATCAAGTCGAGGAAGACGAGTCCACAATCATGCACCTGAGGTACCCTGCGGTTGCTAACCTGCCAATACCATTAATCGACTAGGATGAATAGGAGGTCGATGACCTAGACACCATAACCCAGCCGATTCTAACTCCTACTAGGGAGTGGGTCGATGGGTAGGTGGCACATCTGAAGCAACAAGGGGTAGTCCTAACCTATGAAGGGCTCAAAAGTGAGCCGAGTGCCATGGAGGATGTCGCTGCCACCACGTTGACTGGTGAGACCTCCAAGTCTCCTCAAGTCACTAGGTCCCAGAAGAGGAAAGAAGCAGAGACTACCCAGTCTCCTGATCCCAAGGCCCAGGCAAAGAAAGAAATGGGGGGCCCATCCCCCAAAAAGCTTAAATAGGTAGTGGGCACGACAGAATTGTAGCCCCCATTAGCTCTCCCTGCCCCTCATGTGTTTGTCGCATCTCCACTGATAGTGGACATTTCTTTCCATCTTGCCCCTTCACCACCGACCGAGTCAGTAATTAATGTTGACTCATCTTCTGGCATGACCACTCCCCCTTCCTCTTTTGCTGCCATGTTGCCAATCACATCGCTCCCTCTAGCAACAATAACATCACCTGTGCCCCTTGCCACTATGCCCGAGGCTCTTATGAGGCACATGCAAAACCTCCCCTCTGAGCTCTCACAGATCTTAATGGACCCAACTCTCCAAGTAGCCCTCGCCCAAGTCCTTACAATGGCTCAACCTTCACAACTGCCGACTAGGCTGCCAGCTATGGAAGCCACAATGAAAATTTCAAAAGAGTTGGAGGAGCGAGAGCAGGAAGCCTCAAAGTCTGTAGAGGAGGAGGCTGATGAGTATTATGAGCACCCCGAGTATGAGCACCGAACCATTGACAGGGTGGTTTATGAGGAGGAGGAGATAGGCTTTTCTGAGAGTGGAGATGAGGAGGATGGCTCAGGTGCTAAGAAAATCATCCAAACATTCGATGATGACCTTGAGGAGGAGTTGGCATAGTAGCTACAGGACGTTGGGGCGGAGGTAGAAAAGTCACCACATGGTGAAGAGGGGCAGCCACCAGAAGAGCAACAGACAAAAGACCTGATCGATGTTGAAGCCCATTTTATCATAGGCCCCGAGGCTGAGGCTACCGAGGAGAAGAAAGAAGAAGAAGTAGGAAAAGAAGGTCCCATCCGGCAACCATCCACCGGGCTGCCTGTCACCCGCCTCGTGTTTGTTCATGACTCTAACGAAGAGGAGGAGGATGTTGCCCGAAAGAAAGGAGAACCCCAAAAGGAAAATGAGGTAGAAGTCTTTCCTTTAACTGAGAAGGGCGAGGGTAGCTGTGATTCACCTAAGGATAAGTCTGCTATGCCCAAATGGTTGGAGAGGCAACTTGAGAAGACAACCCCTGTGCTGAAGGACCTAAGGGTGCGGTTGGAAGCCATCTTGGCTTGATCCTAGGTCACGACAAAGAAAGAGAAGAAACCCAAGGTCCTATCTAAGATAACAATGGATGCTTCCAGCTCCCGAGTAGCACAAATTGCAACGCCTACTATTGGCCAGGCAGGGGTGAGTTATAATATCTCCACCATTGACTTAGGGACCGCAACCAGAGAATAGAAGGTTGAGCACCTTGAGGAGTTGGTGGCCACCATGGTGCACCTGATAAAAGAGGACAAGGTCTCAAAGGATAAGCTCAAGGTGCAGGTTGCAGCATTAACAGACCACATATAGCAATGGTCCTCAGTGGATGACCTGCCCACCACCTCCACGGCCACGCCATAGTTACTCTCCAAAGAACAAATCGATAAAATGAAGAGAAGGAAGAACTTGGAGAAAACCACCATGGATTGGTTCTGACAGTTCACATACGTCAGAAACATGGGAATCAATAGGGTTGTGCAGACAGCCAACAAGTTCTTGGACCTGATCCAGTCCCTAGAGAGCACAAAGAGGCTTTGCACCAATTTCTCCGTGACCTATGACTCCACCTTCCCAAGAATCGAGGCCATCCTTCAAATGCCTAAGGACACGTGGGAGGAGAAGCTAGAGCTAAAAAAGGAAGATCACTGGCTAGTGGATGTGTGGCGTAGAGACCTCGACAACTGGAAGGAGAGGTTGGAGCAAATCCTAAACAGGGTTGATCCTGATATTGAGTGGATCAAGGAAATCTAGGCGGAATGTTCCTGATATCTCAAGTTGATGATGGGCTATGATATGCCCACGGTGCAAATGGATCCAGAGAATATCAAGCCATACTTCCAGGAGAAAATGAAGAATGGGACAGCTGGAGAAATCACAATGGAGTTCCTGAGTTTTGCTGCCCACGCCTTCGACCAATCAGAGCTATTTAGGGACCAAGGCTCGAAGTATGATGAAGATTGGAAAAGGCTAGAAGAGAATGCTAAGAAATGGAGCTACCAGGCATTACGATGTGAAATCCTCGAAATCGACAAGCTCCAAGCAGTTATCCTCAAATATATAGAACATGCAGCTTCCGAGGAGTAAAAGGACATCCTAGCCAAGGACAAGGATCTTCCTAAAGAGTAGCTAGAGCAAATAAAACAACAATTTGCTAAAAGACGAAAGAGCTACAGTGCCATCCACAAGAAGACGAAATAGGGAAGAAATAAAAGTGTAATTTTAAATTGGGATCTATTTGGGGGTAGGTGAAACCCTATTTTGTAATGAATCTTGGCCACATAATGAGAATGAATTTTGGCCATTCATTTAACTTTTTGAAAACTATAAATAGAGCACTCCCCTCATTTGCAAAGTGAGAGTAGAGTTGTTGTAAAGACATGCTGTTGAAATTTATAAGAAAAGACATTGACTTGGTGTATTTTCTTGGTTTCTCTCATGTTATTTGATTCATTCTCCAATATCAGATGTTTAGCTTAGATCTTGTTGCTGTTTAGTTAGCTGTCTTATTTCTTTGGATAAATCTTAAGAATGTTGTTGCGTAATTGTGAAAATTCTTGCCTTGTTGATGATTCCTTAGTCCATACTTTTTGCTATTTGCTGCTGGTAGATAGCTATGCAAAGTTAGTCTGGACTTGATTTTAAAAGTTGTTCCAAACATTCATCTTTGATTCATGCATGTATGTGGTGGATGAAGGATGAAATATCTGCAGCCCTTAGAAGATAGCACAATTTCCATGATACTGTGAAATCCCTGGTTAAGTGGGATATTGTTTTGAGGAATTATCCATTGCAGGAACTCCATTGTCACTATTCATAGCAAGCTTCATACTTAGGAACTTTTCCTCTCCTTCACCTTTTTCATTTTTTTAGTAACTGATCCATGTTAAGGTTCATTGCACATTGTAAAGCCAAATCCAACAACTAAATGGAGTTCAAGATTGCTGTTTGAACCTACAGTTGGTGCATAACAACTTTCCATCCTAAGGACTCCATTTCAAGATCCAACTTTATGCTTTGTGTCCACACTTTGTGTTTTCTATAAGACCGCCTTGTGATTCCAGCAAATCACATCAAACTACTGAGGTATCTAAGCACTGTCATGACCTGACATCCGAGAGACCTTGGGATAGTGTTCTGCAATTCGATTGTGGGAGATTGTCTTTCAAGAGAGGTAGTGCGCCTATGCACTACCTGTGTTGAGAAGTGCATAAAAACACCATCAATAGAACTGGTGCTAGAAGGAAGGCCACGGTGAAAATACTAAGTTGAGGAATAAAGTGAAGCTGAATCGAATCGAATCATTCTCCCCAGAGAGATTTCAACGAATTCTACTGTCAACACCAAACAAGGGAGAATTTGAAGAATTACAACCTCCCACGAGGGAAAAGCGAGCTCAAGGAAGTAGCGTTCCATCTTCCTCTTCCTCCATTCCACCCTCACCTCCATTTGGCTGGCTTTCATCTTCCACCCAACCATCTCAAACTGCATTTGCACCTCCTACCTCCGGAAGCTAGAGGTTCGCTCCTCTCTGGGCACTTCCAGCCCAAGGCACCGTCTAGGTAGCCATAACTCAGGTGCAGCCCCAGATTGCTGTTATATTGCAAATACAGCCCCAAATTCCCGTTTTCCAATAGCAAGTGCCACCTCCGCCACCCCCCATGGCTTGGTTAGCACATAACCCATCGCCAATACATTTTGCTGTCTACAATGACATGCCCAAGAATCCAGAAGGCTTTTGTTTGAATTTCCATCTGCGCGATCTGCAAAGAACAGCCAAGGAGCATATCAAAATATTTTAGATGGTGATCACCAAAATGCAAGTGGACCACGAGGACGTTGCTTGTTGCCTCTTTCTGCATTCATTGGGAGAAGAGGCCTTCTATTGGTACATCAATTTGTCGAGGGGATCCATTACCTCATGGAATCTGATGAGGAATGCCTTCCTGCAGAAATACAAGATTCTCGTTAGCCTTTCGGAGGTTTACCAATAGTTCATGTCTGTCAAGAGGGAAGTCAACGAACCTATTAGCTCCTTCAATGACCGCTTCCATCGGGCCTATACAAGGCTTCAAGATCCGTACCTCCATAACGATGTAGCGGCTCTCCCAGTCTACTATGCAGTGCTAGACAACCTCACGTCGGCCTTGGTGAAAAGGATGCACCCACCGCTCAGCTCCCTAGTGACTGCCTATGCAGAAGCCATTGTTGCCAGTGTGGACTTGGGGCAGAATATCTCTGGCCCACTGCTTTCTTTGGGGCTGATAGCCCACCCAATGCAGATTTAGGGGCTTAATTAGGCGTTTGCTCACCAAACCCCTCTTATGAACTAGATGCCTCAATTGCCTATGGTGCCACATCCTGGATAGCCATTGAATTACGTGCCTCCCGCACTGTCCCATTCGCAGCCCCAGTAGCAGTACCATTACTCTCAGGCTGCTCCACAACATCAGGCATATTCCCAGCAGCCTGAGGCACCATTATACCTGTCGGGACTGAAGATTCCTCTAGCATATCGGAATCAGCCGACAGCCCCGTCCACTTTTCTCTAAAATCCGGCGCCGTCGCCTGGGAGTGCAACTAAGAAAGATAAGTTGGAAGAACTTACAAAAATGATCAAGAAAATATCCACAGAAATGACACACCTAAAGAACCAGAATAACCAGTTGCAGGCCTCCTAGCATAATTTTCAGGCCAATCTCAACAAGGATAGCCGAGACAATAGAGACAACAGAGATAATCGAGAAGTAGGCACTTCATCCAGGTAGAATTATGATAGGGGGAAAAATACCAATCAAAATGTAGAAAGGAGACCTTCTCAGAGACAAAATCACACATGGAACACCAGGCTGAATAATGGAGGAGTCTCTACGCCTTTCGATCAATCAGCAAGCAATGACAAAAAATACAGCGGTGTATACCTGGCTGAAGCAGCCTTGTCCGGATGGTGTCGACTTCACAAAACCAGCAGGCATTCCGAGCTGGACTGTCCTGAGTTCCAGACAGCTGCTGAAATCTTCCAGGTGGAGGTACAAAATGTAGTCGATAATGCCAACTGTAGGGACATCGTCTCATCCGGGCCCTATAATTCCTCGTGTCTATTTGTCAATCAGGTGCCATTTCCGTGAGGTGACTGCAACGAGCCTGAAGTTGAGCCTACTCCTATTGAGGGTGAAGAAGCGCAAGAGGTAAGTAATGAATAAACTTTGGCTCAGCTCTTTGATTCAATAGATAATGGTCTGGTAGATGAAGAAGAATTATTTGTAGATGAGGTCCACATGTTCCATCAACGGTCGAGTCTCTACTTCCTTAGGAATAGACAAGCGAGAGGACTCTTTACAACTTCTACCCCACCAAATAATTTTTCCACCCCACTAGATCCAAATGTCAGTAATAACCCTGGACTTTCTCACATACCTGCCCAATACCTCAACAAGAACCGGTCTCAAAACCAGTCGCAAAATTAGCCTAAAGGCCAACCTCAAAATCTGTCTAGTCCAATGAAGATCCAAACCCCTAGTTCCACTATAGGCCAAGCTTTTAGCTTAGAAACCAAGCAAATGAGTGAATATGTAGCAGAAGAGTTCAAGAAGGTAAAAATCAGTCTGTCAGCCTTCGAATTACTCAAAGTTCCTGCCATGAGGCATGCCTTTTTTAGGGTTCTTAATGGGACTCCATCCTCTAGTACAACACAAGAAACCCCAGCTAAGAGGGTAACCTTTGAGGAGCCTAGGAAAGAACCAGAGATACATGATAATGCCTAGAAAAAGAGGGATGTTCTCGTGAATCAGTCAGCAAGTAAACAAATTGAAAAGGAGCCAGAAAGGGCTACTAGGTAGTTTTCCAAGGACCAACAATTTAAGCAAACCAAGGATATAGGAAGTGATAGGAACAAAGTTCAAATAGGTCAAATGGACACACCTGTGGGCATCCTTCAGGGGAGACCAAAAACTCCCCATTTCTTAACCACCATTAGAATCTTTGGGAAGAATCTACATAACTGCTTGCTCGATTCAGGAGCATCTACCAATGTCATGCCCCTGGCAGTATGCAAGGCTCTTGGCATAACTCCCACACCTTCAAAGAGGAAGGTCACCCAGCTGGACAAAACATAGATCAACATCATAGGTGAAATAAATCGTATCCCGATGCAAATTGCCGTAGATCTACGGATACAATAGGTCATTGATATTCAAGTGGCTGATATTCCTAATGCATATGAAATCATTTTGGGAAGGGAATTCACTAAGGCACTAAATGGATACACTGCCACAGACCTTTCTCACATGTGGCTGCCATGGAAAGGGCTGCCAAATCAGATCTGTATCGACCGTGAACCCCGTATGAAGTACATGATCACGGAATACAATAATCTTAGCGAGGTGTTGTTTGTCAAGACTAATTTAGGGAATTACCACCCTTTCACCTACCAAAATGAGGTCAGGCTTCAGAAAGAATGTGCCGATGAAGTGTTACTAGTGTTGTGTAGTCCTTTGGCAGATCCCACATGAATTCCCCCAGACACCGAAGCTTTGGTAGAAGCAGATGATGAGCTGGATAAGGGGGATGACTTGGGATTACTCAATGGCTTCCATGAATTCATAGAAAAATGTGCAAGGGATCAGCTCAGCCTAGGAGCCTGAATGATTTTTCAGGATCTCTTATTGTCGAACTGGTGCAGGGTTCACAATGCTGCTCACTCTGAGTTTGACTATTGCTTGTGTCAAGTAGCAGTGGCAAATGTTAGAAAATTAGCTGCCCCCAGACAAAAACGCCAAAGGAGACACCAATAGAATCACCTGTTGATCATTGCCTCGAACTAGAAAACTCCCCTAGGATCACAGGGCCAGCCGTCTAGCCGAAAGGGAATGGAAGCTCAATCAGATATGAAGATAAGGAATCCTCCTCATGCTAGACGCTCTAATTTGATGGATCAAAGTCGAGGCAAGGAGCTAGAGCTGGATTCAAACTCATCAGCCCAACAGGTAAAACATTTCTCGCTACCCACCAATTGCAGTTTTATTGTACCAATAATGTAGCGGAATATGAGGCCTTAGTCCTTGGCCTTCTCATGGCCTTGAAGAAAAATGTAAAAGTGCTGCAAGTTTTTGGAGATTCTGCATTTGTAGTTAAACAAGTCAGGAAGTTGTATTCCTGTCATGATCGGAGACTCACAAACTATAGGCATAGGGTTTGGGATCTCTTGGAGGGTTTAGATGCATTCAAGATATAATTGATCCCTCATGCTCAGAATCGCATAGCTGATGTCTTGGTTCAAGCGGCCAACACTCTACAACCCCTCTCTTTGTCTGGGCTCAAAAAATTCACTGTTGAGCTAACATTCACGCCATCAGTCCCAGATAATGTTACCCATTTACAAGTCTTCAATGACAAAAAACATATCCTTCAATTCATCACAAGTTTCGATGTCTTCCCAGCTCAAATAATTGACGAAGCTGATCCATAGGAGGCTGAACTGGATATAGAGGGGGTTATCAACCTCAAGACTAACACAATCCCTAGGGGCATGGTTCAGTTGGAACGCATATTTGATTTGGATCAGATCAGAGATCAGGATCAGCAAACAAAAAAGGAGGCCATAAGCAACCAGTGCAATGCTCATAACCTTGGGACAGCCGAGGATACCAGGAATGTTTTTATCGGCAAGGTGTGCACACCTGAAGAAAAGAAGGGAATCACAGATGCATTACAGAGATACCATGATATGGTGGCATGGAGCTACAAAGATTTAAAAACATACGACACCTCTGTCATTACACACACCATCCCTCTCAAGACCAAAGTGAGGCCCTTCTGCCAGCGGCAACGCCCTATCAATGCCTTGCTAGAACCTATCGTTTACAAGGAGGTATAAAAGTTGCTCTCAGCAAGAATTATTTTCTTAGTCAGGCACTCCACGTGGGTGGCCAACTTGGTCCCGGTCAGGAAAAAGAATGGGGAGATTAGATTATGTGTGGATTTCCGCAATCTAAACTGTGCCTCAGAGAAAGACAACTATCTCGTAGCCTCGCTGGATGAGGTGTTGTGGATCGTCAATGGCTCCTAGATGATGTCTTTCCTTGATGGGTACTCTAAATATAATCAAGTAATGGTACAATATGAGGATCGTCATAAGACAACATTCACCACTAAGTGGGGGACGTTCGCATACCGAAGAATGCCTTTCGGGCTCATCAATTCCAGTGCCACTTTTCAACGCACCATGGATATCGCCTTGAAAGACCTAATTGGAAAGTGCATAATCATCTACATGGATGATTTGACCGTATTTTCTAAGAAGTGGGGCGAAAACGTCTCCAACTTATACAAGGTATTTCATAAATGTAGAGAGTTCAGGGTTTCCCTCAACCCCAAGAAGTGCATTTTTGGAGTGACTGAAGGCAGGCTGCTCAGGCACATCATTTCAGAGCAAGGAATCTCCATTGATCCTGAATGCATCAAATCCTTACTCAAAATTCAACCCCTGGGCAGTAAGAAGGAATTAAAATCTTTCTTTGGAAAGATCGACTTTGTCCGGAAATTCATCACGGGTTTTGCAGAGATTGTCAAACCTCTCAACGCCATGCTCAAACAAGACGCCAAAGTTGAATGGACACCTGACGCCAAACAATCCTTCAAAGAAATCAAACAAGCTATCACTGAGGCACCTGTGTTAGTTAGCTCGGATTATCTAAAGCCATTCTACACCTACTCATTTACTTTAGAACATTCTTGTGCTAGCATGTTGACCCAGAAGGATGACGAAGGAAACGAGCATCCGATCACCTTCATGAGTGCTCCCCTCAAGGATGTTGAATTGCGTTACCACAATATTGAAAAGCAGGCGTACGCTCTCATCAGAGGAGTGAAGAAATTTAGACACTACATTCTATGCAACAAGGTGTTTGCCATTGTCCCCGACCCGGCAGTAAAAATGCTGCTCATGCAAAATGAATTGGGCGAATGAAGGGCTAAGTGGGTCACCCTGCTCCAAGAGTATGATATGGATATCCAACCGATGAAATTGGTAAGAGGGTAGGCACTCACCCGCACAATTACCGAAACAGCAGCAGAGGATAGACCTGAACTCATTGTGCAGCAGTACCAGCTTAAGGATGTTTCCCCTGGAGAGTGGTACCAAGATGTTGTCTACTATTTGCTAAACCATAAGTGCCTGCCACACCTGCAAGGAGTCCAAAAGCGGGCCCTAAGATTGAAAAGTAATGGCTACATGCTGTAGGGTTCCATTCTCTACAAGAAGAATCATGAAGGCATTTATCTGAGATGCCTTTGCAAGGAAGAAGCAGAATGCATCTTGAAAGAGTTTCATAATAAATTTGGCATGGGCCATGGTTCTGGTTCCTCCACGACACATCAAATATTGAGAGCAGGGTATTATTGGCCAACTGTCTTCAAGGATGCCCATTTCCATGTTCGTTCATGTCACACATGTCAGACCGCTGCCACCAGGGAGAAGAAGGCTGCTGTCCCACTGCAGCCTGTGCTAGAGGTAAGGCCGTTTGCGCAATGGGGTCTCAACTTCATCAGTCTGGTAAGCCCTCCATCATCTGCGGGACATAGGTACATTTTCACCGCTACTAATTATTGTACTAGATGGATGGAAGCAATAGTATGTAAGCGATGCACAACTGAAATAGTTACTAATTTTCTAGAAAGTTTTATTTTAAATCACTTTGGTTGTCCGTATGCTTTGGTATGTGATAATGGACTCACATTTGCTTCATTAAAATTTGCTACTTGGGCATTTGATTATGGGATTGCCCTTAAATTCTCGTCCAACTACTACCCTCAAGGCAACGGCCTTGCCGAGTCCATGAATAAAAACCTGATTATTGTGATCAAAAGTTGCTAGATAGGAATCCCAAGGACTGGCATACCCAGCTCCTTTTCGCTCTTTGGGCTGATCACACTCACCACAAGGCCGCCCTTGGCGATTCCCCGTTCCACCTTGTCTATGGCCTGGAACCTATATTCCCCATCCATCTACTCTTCAGTTCATCAACGATTTTTATGAGGGATGAGATTGTAGGGAGGCTCGGTTAGCTGAGCTCTTACATTTAGAGGAAGTCTAAAACCGTGTAATAGAAAATTTTACCAAACATCAGGGCATAGTTAAGAGATAGTTCAACCGTCGGGCCAAAATCAAGGCCTTTAGAATTGTAGATCTGGTCCTATATTGGGACAAGGCCCATGAAAAGAAAGGGGGGCACAACAAATTCAACAAGCTTTGGCTTGGCCCCTTTCAGATAGCTGAGATTTTGGGAGATAATGCCTTCTGCCTAAAGACCTTAACTAGTGAGAACGTCCCATTGCTGGTCAACTGGCAACACCTAAAGCATTACTTCTAGGCATGAACTTCTTCGAGTTCATCATTGTAAATACTTGTGCATAGGTTAGAGTAGTTTCTTTCTTGCTTGTTTGCGTTTTGTTTGTGTCACTTTTTATTTTTTTCCCTCCCAGCAGTTTTGTTTCAAAAGATGTTTCCCGCTCCTTCATGGTGGCCGTACTTGCTTGACAAGTGGTTCACTTTGCTGTCCATTCTTTGTGTTCTTTTGCTAAACATTCACTCTAGATTATCGGTCTTTGAAAGCTGTCTGCGAATGATTTCCTTATTTGAACTTTGCTCAAAACTTGACCCTTAGCTGGATCTTCTTACTGACATCTTGGATCTCACACAAAGCACATAATGATAATTTTTGAAGGACCGTACTATGGTTGTTATGACACCCTGGTGAGTGAAAAATCTCAAGTCTGCTTCAGTTACTACTGCTGTCTCAAACCCATTATAGGCTTCAATTCTTACCCGGTCGAACTAAATGGTAAAAGAGAAGTGAAATATCAAGGCAAAAGAGAAAAGGGAATTCTGAAAAAAAGGAAATAAATGATTGTATGGGTGTTCGGGTAACTCTACCGGGGCTATGGACGCCTGACCGGTAGTAGAGCAATATCCATGAGATTGTAGCGACAACTCCATCGGGGCTATGGACGCCTGACTGGCAGCGGGGCAATGTCTAGGTTACTTTTGGTGTTAGACGATTTATGTAGCTCACTCGGTTGACTTGGTAACCCTGGTCACTATCCCAAAGAAAGGAATGAACTCACTACACACACACTTTTGAGATGTCCTATAAGTTGACCCAATTAAGGATCTCGTTCTCCTGGATTCATCTTTGGAAGCCACTCCTGGTCTGCGAAAGCAAAAATTATGGGTCTTGAATGAATATTTATCCCTAGAACGCTCGAGAGCGTTTCCTAGCAGAGTCACCATTTGTTGTGCCCTTAGCACACACGCCCCGTTTGGAACGGGGACCCTCTTTTCTTTCACCTTGTTGGGTCCTTTTAGGGCTGCCTCATTTTGCGTGCCCCTCTTTTTTTATGTTTCGTATGGTCGATGTTGCTCCAAAGTTCCATCAAAAATTGATCATGCCTCTGCTTTTGGTTTTTGCTGCGTTCTGGCACCTCGTGTGGTCCCTTTGGCTATTTGGCCCTGAAAATGGCCCTGGGCCCTTTCGGGCCCGAGCGTCTGGGGTTCCCTCTTTGGGTTTCCCCTCTGGAAATTCTGTCCCTTGTGGCATTCGCCTAGCATCTTTCCGGACCTCGGGGTCCGTCCTGCCGCCCTCCGTCTAAACTTGTTAAAATCTTCCGCAACGCCTCCCTTTCAGGCCCCGGACCCTGGAAGTCCACCTCTAGGGTTCCGTCTCGGTCTCGCCATCCGCGATGAGGAACCTCCTATGGCCTCCCGCTCCTCAGGCCCTGCCTGCCTTATCTCCGTCAGAGGTCTTCGCCCTGGCCTATCTGCCATGGACTCTTCTGGGCCCGACTGTCCAGAATTCCGTTTCTGGAATTCTATGATGGTTTCGCCATCCCTGATGGAAAATCCCTGGTAGAGTCCCGCCCTCCGGGCCCCGGGAAGCTCCCCGTCGTCACCGTTCAAAATTAGTGAAAATCTTAAGGTGACCGTCACATCACGTCTCCCCGGCCGCCGGGCCCCGATGTTCCCACCGCTGCCGTCGACCTATCTTCAAATTCACCAACTTTTCCCGCGACCGCATGAGCATTTAATGTAGGCATTCGTGGTGGTTGGGGTATAAAATGCCCAATCCACCCAAGTCATTTTCACAAACAGGAGTGGAGCGAATTCGAGAAGCTATCGTTTGGAGCCCACCGCCTTCGACTACGTCGTGATCATCGCCCTCAGCATCAATCTGTCGACCGTGTGTGGATCCCACGTCCCCCGCCTAGCGTGTTTCGAGGTAGGCAATCCACTCACCCTCTCGACCATCGTTTTCATGATTTTGAAACATTTAAATAAATGAACAATCCCTCGGAGAACATAGATTGATAGAACACCAAACGGCGCGCCAAACCCACATCTTGGAAAATTGGAAAAACCCTTAGAAATGACCTCGCCGCCGATTCGGGGGTCTTCCCTCACGTGACTATTCTTCGCACAGGGAAGACATCCACCTTGGGCCCGGAACCTGTCTTTGCCATCAAAATTCTGAAAACTTCAAACATTCGCTGACGGTAATCCCACTCTCTGGGCCCAGTTCGTCGGGTTTCCTTCCTCGGACTTCCGTTTGTCTTCCGCCGCGCCTGAGATGCCAAACCACCCTGCCTCCCCGACTACCAGATCCCGATCTCGGCTCCGCCGTAAAACTTGAAACTTAGACACGCGTCCTTTGGTCGTCCCGGGCCCGCAACCCTGGAGTTCTGTCTCTGGAGTTCCGCCAGAGGTTCACCTTCTTCAAACGGAGAACATCACCCGGCATCCCACCCTCTAGGCTCCGCTGATGCTTCAGCTTATTAAATGACTGGCAATTTCAAATCGGTCCATCATTTTTGCCTTCGGGCCCCGGATGTCGGGCCTTCGTGCCTTATTTTCTATCGTTCCCCACGGCAAAGTCTTTCGGCGAAGTTCCCAATGCCACTTGACTCCTGGACCTCGCCTTCCTCTCCGCCTTAGGCTTGTTCTTTCACGACAGTGACTTTCGTGTCCCCAGGCCCCTGCCCTCAGACTTCTGTTCGCGGAAGTCTGTCGCTCTTCGGTTGTTGGAAACTTCACCCATCCGCCGGTCTCCGGACCCCGAGCTTCCATTTGCTATGTGTTCCTACTGAAACTCCTCGCGGCCTCCAACACGCCAGGCCCCGTGTCTCGGGATTCTGGTCCTCGCCGTCGTTCCACACGGAGATCCCCGCTCTGCCATCCACCCTCCGGGTGTCGGTATCCAGACTTCCCTTCTCGGAAGTCCACCTCCTGCTCGCTGTTTCTAACGAAAAAGGCTGACCAGCGCCCCAACCTCTGGGCCCCACCATGCCAAATGCCACTAAGATTAAATGATAAACTCATACCGCCGGCTTCTTGCCCCCAGGCTTCCCTTGCTAGACTTCTGTGTGAGGATTGCCATCCCAAATGGTGAAGTCCACCCGCCTTCCCGGTGTCATCAGCCTGAGCCTTCGAAAATAAATTGACTTTATGTTGGCTGCCTTTTGGCCCTCCAAGCCCCGGGCCTCGGACTTCCACCACCGAGTTTCCTTCTACTGTCCGCCGTCACCAATGGCCATCTCCCGACAGCTTCCTGGCTTGAAACCTACAAGGCCCCTTAAATCCATTCCAATAATCCCAAATCTGGAATCTGACCTCGACCCACATGCTAATTTTTGGCCCTTTTCATCATGGGTTTCTCGAAACATTAAAATTTGGCCAAGGAGGGTCTTCGGGAGCTTTCGGCTGCGTTTTTCCTTCGAGACAGCATTCCTGCCAGGGAAGTCCAGCCCTCTGGGCTCGGATTGGCTTAAGGAAAAATGGGGCAGCGCTGTGAAGATTCCCCAGAAACTCTTCCATAGTGATTTTCATGAGGATTACCATGACCTGGTAACCTTGTTGAGCAGGGTTAGGGGTCTCCCAATGGCCGCCTACTTCCGGGAGTGGATGGCCTATTTTATTGAGCAGATCCTACGGGGAAATGAGGACGTCATGACCAAGGTCTCATTCTACTAGGCAGGCATCATTAGCGACTGCTTCCATGAGTAGTTTTTCAACGTGAAGAAGAGTTCTAAATTCTACATGACCTCCTACCTCATCTACTCACTAGCAAATCGAAGACAATACAGCGGGTTGTTTGTAGCACCCGATCAGGGGCAGAAGCGAGGAAAAAAACTATTTGACAAATATCCGTAGCTCTAATACCGCAACTTCAAGAAGGAGTACTACAGGGTCAATGACACCTTCATTGGCCATATCATCAGGTTGATCGCTAGAGATTTCGAGAGGAGGGTCTCCCTCAGTACCAGGGCACTCCTAAAGCAATACGCATTTCTGTTTATCCAGTTTCCCAAGTTTACGAACATCCAGGCCCAGGGTTTTATAGAACGGCCAAATGATTGCCTCGGTACCCAAATGACAGGATCATCCTCCTGGAGCTTTCTCGATAGCTCCAGCATATCCAGGCAATCTTCAACAACAAGCACATCGTGGGGATCTCCTATCCCATGACCCTTGGCTAAGGCCTGTATCGACTACAAACTTTCCAATGTGCTAGTAACTCCGAGAAGGAGCTCAAGGAATACAATTTTGACTAGTACACTGCTCGCCCGTGGATAGACCCACATGACCACGTCAGGAAAGCACTGGGGCCAGCGTATGTCCACCAATACCACATTAAAGATTTTTGGGTTGACTGCAAGGATGACAAGGAGGTGCGCAAGAGGCACTACATGCGCATGATCATGCAGTTCCTAAGAAGAGTGCAACCGTTCCTAGTATCGGACCAAGTTGAGGAAGACGAGTCCACAATCATGCACCCGAGGTACCCTGCGGTTGCTAGCCTACCAATACCATCAATCGACTGGGATGAATAGGAGGTCGATGACCTAGACACCATAACCCAGCCGATTCTAACTCATACTAGGGAGTGGGTCGATGGGCAGGTGGCACATCTGAAGTAACAAGGGGTGGTCCTAACCTATGAAGGGCTAAAAGTGAGCCGAGTGCCATGGAGGACGTCGCTACCACCACGTCGGCTGGTGAGACCTCTAGGTTTCCTCCAGTCACAGGTCCTAGAAGATGAAAGAAGTAGAGACCGCTCAGTCTCCTGATCCCAAGGCCTAGGCAAAGAAAGAAATGGGGAGCCCATCCCCTAAAAGGCTTAAACAGGCAGTGGGCATGACAGAATTACAGTCCCCATTGGCTCTCCCTACCCCTCCTGTGGTTGCTGAATCTCCACCGGCAGTGGACATTTCTGTCCATCTTTCCCCTTCACCCCCGGCCAAGTCAGTAATTAACGTTGACTCCTCTTCTGGCATGACCACTCCCCCTTCCTCTTCTGCTGCCATGTCGCCAATCACATCGCTCCCTCTGGCAATAATAACATCACCTATTCCCCTTGCCACTATGCCTGAGGCTCTTACAAGGCACATGCAAAACCTCCCCCTTGAGCTCTCATAGATCTTAATGGACCCAACTCTCCAAGCAGCCCTCGCCCAAGTCCTTGCAACAGCTCAACCTTCACAACTGCCAACCAGGCTGCCAGCAATGGAAGCCACAATACAAATTTCAAAAAAGTTGGAGGAGCGAGAGCAGGAAGCCTCGAAGTCTGTAGAGGAGGAGGCCGATGAGTATTATGAGCACCCCGAGTATGAGCACCGAACCATCGACAGGGTGGTCTATGAGGAGGAGGAGATAGGCTCTTCCGAGAGTGGAGATGAGGAGGACAGCTTGGGTGCTAAGGAAATCATCCAAACATTCGATGATGACCTTGAGGAGGAGTTGGCACAGCAGCTAAAGGATGTTGGGGTAGAGGCAGAAAAGTCACCACATGGTGAAGAGGGGCAGCCACCAGAAGAGCAATAGATAAAAGACCTGACAGAGGCTGAAGCCCATGTTATCACAGGCCCCAAGGCTGAGGCTACCAAGGAGAAGAAAGAAGAAGAAGCAGCAAAAGAAGAAGGTCCCATCCGGCAACCATCCACCGGGCTACTTGTCAGGTGCCTCGTGTTCGTTCATGACTCTAACGAAGAGGAAGAGGATGCTACCCAAAAGAAAGGAGAATCCCAAAAGGAAAAGGAGGTAGAAGTCTTGCCTTTGACTAAGAAGGGCGAGGGTAGCTGTGATTCACCCAAGGATAAGTCTGTTATGCCCGAATGGTTGGAGAGGCAACTTGAGAAGATGACCCCTGTGCTGAAGGACCCAAGGGTGAGGTTTGAAGCCATCTTGGCTCGATCCCAAATCACAACAAAGAAAGAGAAGAAGCCCAAGGTCCCATCCAAGATAACAATGGATGCTTCCGACTCCCGAGCAGCATAAATTGCAATGCCTACTATTGGCCAGACAGGGAAGAGTTATAATATCTCCACCATTGACTTAGGGACCGCAACCAGAGAACAGAAGGTCGAGCACCTTGAGGAGTCGGTGGCCACCGTGCTGCATCTGATAAAGCAGGACAAGGTCTCAAAGGATGAGCTCAAGCCGTAGGTTGCAGTGTTAACAGACTACATACAACAATGGTCCTCAGTGGACGACCTGCCCACCACCTCCACTGCCACGCCACAGTGGCTCTCCAAAGAATAGATCGATAAAATGGAGAGAAGGAAGAACTTGGAGAAAACCACCGAGGATTGGTTTCGACAGGTCACATATGTCAGAAACATGGGAATCAATAGGGCTGTGCGGATAGCCAACAAGTTCTTGGACCTGATCCAGTCCCTGGAGAGCACAAAGAGGCTCTACACCAATTTGCCCGCCACCTACCACTCCACCTTCCCAAGAATCGAGGCCATCCTTCAAATGCCTAAGGACACGTGGGAGGAGAAGCTAGAGCTGAAAAAGGAAGATCACTAGCTAGTGGATGTGTGGCGTAGAGACCTCGACAACCAGAAGGAGAGGTTGCAGCAAATCCTGAGTAGGGTTGATCCTGATATTGAGTGGATCAAGGAAATCCGGGCAGAATCTGCCTGATATCTCAAGTTGATGATAGGCTATGATATGTCCACGGTGCAAATGGATCCAGAGAAGATCAAGCCATACTTCCAGGAGAAAATGAAGGACCGAACAGCTGGAGAAATCACAATGGAGTTCCTAAGTTTTGCTGCCTACGCATTCGACCAATCAGAGCTATTTAGGGACCAAGGTTCGAAGTATGACGAAGATTGTAAAAGGTTGGAAGAGAACGCTAAGGAATGGAGCTACTAGGCATTGCGATGTGAAATCCTTGAAATCGACAAGCTTCAAGCAGTTATCCTCAAATATATAGAACACGTAGCTTTCAAGGAACAAAAGGACAGCCCAGCCAAGGACAGGGATCTTTCTGAAGAGTAGGTACAACAAAGAAAACAACAATTTGCTAAAAGATGAAAGAGCTACAGTGCCATCCACAAGAAGACGAAATAGGGAAGAAACAAAAGTGTAATTTTAAATTGGGATCTATTTGGGGGTAGGTGAAACCCTATTTTTTATTGAATCTTGGCCACATAATGAGAATGAATCTTGGCCATTCATTTAACTTTTTGAAAACTATAAATAGAGCACTCCCCTCATTTGCAAAGTGAGAGTTGAGTTGTTGTAAAGACATGCTGCTAAAATTTATAAGAAAAGCATTGACTTGGTGTATTTTCTTGGTTTCTCTCATGTTATTTGATTCATTCTCCAATATTAGATGTTTAGCTTAGATCTTGTTGCTATTTAGTTAGCTGTCTTATTTCTTTGGATAAATCTTAAGAATGATGTTGGGTGATTGTGAAAATTCTTGCCTTGTTGATGATTCCTTAGTCCATACTTTTTGTTGTTTGCTGATAGTAGATAGCTATGCAAAGTTAGCCTGGACTTGATTTTAAAAGCTGTTCCATACATTCATCTTTCATTCATGCATATATGTGGTGGATGAAGGATGAAATATCTGTAGCCCTTAGAAGATAGCACAATTTCCATGATACTGTGAAATCCCTGGTTAAGTGGGATATTGTTTTGAGGAATTATCCATTGCAGGAACTCCATTATCACTATTCATAGCAAACTTCATACTTAGGAACTTTTCCTCTCCTTCACCTTTTTCTTTTTTTTAGTAACTGACCCATGTTAAGGTTCATTGCACATTGTAAAGCCAAATCCAACAACTAAATGGAGTTCAAGATTGCTGTTTGAACCTACAGCTGATGCATAGCAACTTTCCATCCTAAGGACTCCATTTCAAGATCCAACTTCATGCTTTGTGTCCACACTTTGTGTTTTTTGTAAGACCGCCTTGTGATTCTAGCAAATCACATCAAACTACTGAGGTATCTAAGCACTGTCATGACTTGACATTCGAGAGACCTTGGGATAGTGTTCTGCAATTCGATTGTGGGAGATTGTCTTTCAAGAGAGGTAGTGCGCCTATGCACTGCCTGTGTTGAGAAGTGCATAAAAAAACCATCAACAAGAACCTCCTTATCTATTCTGGGCTCCGGGCACGGGGTTTCCAGGATTCCTTGTCCGCCTTTGATGGAAAAATCTTGCCACCCCTCCAGGATCTGAGCTCCCCCCTTCTGTCTGCTGTTGGGTTGAAAACAATGTTAGACGGTGCCCCCCTCTGAAGGGTCTGGTCTTGGCCCCGGTTGTCGGCGTAACTTCTCACTTCGGCATAACCTTTCGCCAACCCCTTCTCTAGACGTCCTTTGGACCTATGGGCTCTAGACCACCATTCACCACCGGGATGACATATTAACAAGAAATGACCTCTTTCCTACTAGGCTCCGGTGTGCAGGATTCCATCCAAAGTCTACCGTTCTGAATGAAATCCTTGCCCGTCGTCCTGAGCTTCGGGCTCCGCTCTCCCATTTGCCACCAAACTTAGAAAATGAAATCAAGCTGATGGACTCCCTCACCGGACCCTGACTACCAGGCCGCCCCTTTCGGACTTCCCTCTGCCGATTGCCGTCACAAACGGAGAAGGACGAATGCCTACCCGATGCCACAGACCCGAATGATGAAAGTGAAGTTGTAAACTGCCAGTCATCCTTTGTTAAGAAATCACCTCCAAAAATACCTCTAAAGTTTTCACATCACTTGGTTAAAAGATTAAGAACCTACACCCCCTTTTATACATAAAAATATGCTCTATGGGGTGTAACCTCCATATTTAATAAATAACTCCCTATGAACAAATACAACAAAAACCCTCTTAAACAAAATAATTCCCTTTTAACAAAATTCCCTCTTTTACAATTCATTTATAACAAAAATAACTTTCAATTTTGTCTTAGCCCTCTATTTTCATGTTCTCGGGGCTTTACAACTTACATTTGGTTTTTTTTTTTTTGGCATTATTCATTTTTAGGGGTATAGTTTATATTTGAAGGTTGACATTATATTTAGGGGAATTAAATATTATTTAAAGATTTATGTATACGGAGGGATTTTTCTTTTCTCATGAAAAATGGTATGGCAAGTGGATTTTAAGGCATGGGTTAAGGGATCAAATCCCACTAAATCCTCCTTATTTTATTTTTTTAAACTATACATTTTTTTCCTTTAATAATTATGGTTTAATCCATATTTATGCCAACTCACTACTCCTACCATGTCATATGCCACTGCCCTACCAAGTGTCGAGATTTGGTGATGCCACGTCATCATTTTGACTAAGTTTGACCAACACTTTAGCCGGTCATAAATTTCACATACGGATCTAGATTTCGTCCTTTCAAAATGCATCAGAAAGCTCTCATTGAGCTACACATGATGGAACTGGTAGAGAAATGTTCCATGATCATCAATTTTTCCATTTGAGTAGCTTTGATGATGTGTTGACTAAATTTGACCAAGCACATCTCTTGTATACTGTCTCCTTTTGACATGATTCAAGTTGCATCGGGACCGTTTCAGTCAGCTCTTAAATTTGAGACCACTTCCATCTGATTATGTGGTTTTTGGATCCTCCTATATCACTAGGCTAAGAGACTCCTCCATTGCTCTGAGTTTGGTGAGAGTGTGACTCGCTATCGCTCTAGGTCTATGTGTAGCTCAATACCCTCTTTGCAAATGGAACTTGATGCTCATATAAATACCTATAATATCGAGCCTCCTATCTTGCCTAGAAGAGTTGATGACATAGCTCGGATATGGGTCTATTGATAGTTAAAATAAAATATAGAAACCGCTAGTCAGCTCTCTATCTCCTAATGGCAATCATGTCTCTCTCAGTAGTGAGCCTATCCACCTTAGCTTGTAATACCTAAACCCATGCATCCTTAGTCTAGAATTTTTCTTGAAAATCTATGATATGATAATCCATTGACATGTCTCCCTCTACCTCCTCCATAGCCTCCAAAATAGGCACATCCTGATAGCCCTCACTCAGACCCTCTCCAAACACAATCTACTCCTCAACTGCTCTCTTTTCCTCTACCATCTCTTCCTCCCCCATCTTCTACTTAGCCTCCTACATGGCCAACTCCTGCTCTCCCTCTGGTTTGGGTCCCTCATGCTCTACCTTGAATGAAAGAGCCTCCTTCTTGGCCTCAATAGGTAAGAGATCTCTAACTACTTTTTTCCCTCTATCCCTTACTAACCCTTCCTCCCCTGTCTCCCCTACCACCATCTCCAACATCATCATCCCTACATCCTCTACCTCCATTTCTTCCTCTCCCTCGTCCTTTATCCATGAATCTATTACATGGACCTCTACTCGTCCACTTCATTGGGGAAATCTTATCTCGATCTGTTAAGGGATCAAGCTTGTGTGCAGCCCACCATGCATTATACTTGGATTTTTCCACCACATTAACAACCTATGTGCTGACACCTAATTGAATAGGATACAAAGCATCAATATCCTTCTCTACCATCACTACATTAATCATTTGTCCCCATTGAGTGATCTCTCACAAGGACCTATGAAACTCTATTTTACTAATGGGAAACCCCTATCCTCCTTGAACTATTTGAGAACCAACTCTAGAAGGTACCACTTGATAATGTGTTGTGATTGCATTTCTTCACAATTAGATAACGTGCCTACAGATAATAGGGAAAACACTCTCCCTCATTGTCCCATGGTTGACAGATGAAGCAAGAAAATAAATGGCATGATGTTAATACTTGACATCACTGACCTTGGTATGTGTGAAAAATCCTCCATAAAAGAACACATATGGCCTCCCTACTCCTAGTTGTCTCCCAATAGGAGGTCAAAACAACACAATGTGCTCTTGAGCCCAAATCATAAGGATGTCATCCCACATTTTATGGACTATGCTAGGGTCTATAGGCAATATTGTGTAATTAAATATATAAAATGGCTGGAAGGAACAATCCCCCACACATACACCATCCTATGGGTCAACATTCCAATCAACATCTTTCCCCATCTGATTTGAAATTTGTGTCCTTGTCGATTAGGAATGATAATCCCCTCGATCATAGCGCATAGAACCATGATGAATCTCTCATATCTATAAGCTATCACATCCTACCATATCCTGTACTCCTCTATGTCGAGCTCCATAGTGTCCTCCAATATCACCGTGGCCTCTCCTGTCGATAGCTAGAAGGAGGATGTCTCTGAGTGCCACCTCTTAGCTAGCACTGTAAGTAATCCCCTGTTATCCCTAATCATGGGCATGAAAATAGAATAGTATAAGCTGAGGGAATGCAACTAATCTCTCTTCTTGTAAAGTAGTTGATCTCGTAGTCTAAAAGTGGATGACCAACTCTCCCAGGTGAAAATAGGGTTGTATCTGACCTATGATCACAAGAAAGTGCATTGAATCAATTGAGAACTCTATCCAAAAAAAATTTGACCTCAATCACAAAAGAAATTTTATCCAAAACATGGGAAAAACCCTACTCAAGAAAACACATCACACTATTTAACAAATGTGTCTAACTAGTCAAGTGTGTCACATTGTCTAAAAAATGTGAATCGCTAGGAAAATGTGCGACACATTTGCATATGTGACTTAAAAATTCAAATGCATCATATAGTCTAATGCACACATCACAAAAATCACTTGCAATCTACAAACCAATTATTATGTTGTATCAATAAACATGCATCACACAATCCCTCACATGTGACTCAAAATGCCACTTGCATCATTCTAGACCACAATTGTGTTTTATGAATCACATGTGGCACACTTAATAGTTGTGTCACAATACATTTGATAAAAATTAACTAGCAAATGCATCACATCAAGTAGATGCCAAGTGATAATGTTTTATTTCCTTCTAATATCCACCATCCATCCTTAACTAAACCCTATTTTTTCCCTAATCCTATTTCCTTGCTTCTTAAAGCAATCTCATCCATGGATCTTCATCATTCAATTTTACCCCTTATTTCAAATTCGGGTTTCTATAAAAGAGACCTATCCCTTTCATTTCAAACCCTAGACAACCACAATTTTTGATATTTTATTGTCACTATCACGAAGGTTACAACCAAAAATATAAAGCAAAACATAGAAGATCAATGAAGGTGATTCAACCATGGCATATGAATTATGGTAATACTGCTTTATTATTCAAGCATATAAAGAAAAATGGAGAAGATAAATGAAGGCGATTCAACCATTAGATATGAATTATGGTAACATTGCTTTATTATAGTTTATGTTTCTATGTTCATTTATGATTCATTAATGGATTAAAGTCTTTAGGGTTTAAGTTTTATGTATTTGATTGTTGATACTATTGATTCATACCTTTTACCTTGATTTCTACATATATAAAGAATGTATTATATGTAAAATTGATAATATTTTCTGTCAACTTTATGATATTTGTAGGTAAATGGTTAAGTAGACTAAATGATTCTTTCAATGTCAAAAATTTGGAGAGTGGATGAATCAACTTTAGAACCATTCAAGCATCCTATTGAAGGAAACTTGGGTTTGGCAACCTATTTGAAGAGGGAGGTAAAGTTGAACTTCAAGTACTTGTAGATGATACTTCTAAGCCTACAATTCAATAGATGGATTGTGTTGATAAAAATGTTGCACTTGAAGACTCACTTGTAAGTTATACATTTAGAGACTAGACCTGAATTGTAGTAAACATATTTATTTATGTACAAATGAGCTATTATATTTGAATAGTGGTAAACATATTTATATTATTAAAATTTGATTTTTTAATTTAAAATTTAATCAATATAAATTAAAAGATTCACTTTTCATTGTGATAATTATAATTTTTTCTCATAATTCTTATATGGGGACTAGAGAGACTAGACCTGTGACTTCTTGCCTACAAGAAGATACTAGACCTGTGACTCATTGTCTACAAGAGGAGGCTTTAGCCAACTAGGGGGAGACTGAATCTCATGATTTTTATTGTTTTTGTGATAATTATATGTTTTCATATTTTTTGCTTGCTTTCGATGTTAACTATTTTTATTTATGTTTTAAAGGTTTCTAATGAGAATTTTATTAATCAAATTAGAAGTGAAAAAATAATGATTTAGCTAGCAAGATTTTTTTTGTTGGGTAAATCATCACTGCCCTTAGACAACCCAACAGTTGTTGGATCCACCCTGATTTAGCTAGTAAGTTTTAAAAATAATATTTATGTTTATATTTATTCTTTTAACTTCAAAAATTTACTATATTTTTATTTAATGTGACAATTATATTTTCTCATAATTTTTATTTATTTTTATTTATAACATTATTTGCTATAATAATAACTTGTATGATGAATATCCTTCAAATTTATGGAGCACTACTAAATAATGGTATAAATAAAGATAAAAATTATTGAACATACTATATCATTGTAATAACTAACACTTTTTCTAGTATTGTATTATACATTCAATAAAGATAAATTTATTAGAAAGAGTGTATGTGAAAGCACCATCAAGTTTATCAAAGTTATGGTTTTATAAAAAATGTTAATTAGAAAAAAACATATGCATAACAAGGGGAGGGGAGCGAGACATCAAGAATAAAGCATCATACATACACATAGTCATTGTCAACTTAAAACTTAGAAATATCATAGTGAGAGTATGAGTTTATGACAATTAGGCCATCATTTTGGATATGATTTAGATAATTATCATCACGAATCAATTATTTTTGAATCCATCATTAATATATACAAAGGAGGATATATAGAAAGTTTGTGTCTAAAGGTTATGAATGTAAGTTATATGTTGAATAATAATTAATTTAGATGTCTAACCGAATGATAAGATAATCAATAATAATTAGATACTAAATTAATTTATGAGTAGTGATTTAAGATACTAAGATAAATAGACCATAAAATAAAATGAAATATTGGGGGATTACTAGAAATTGGATCAATGTGGATGTTGACTACTACATTGTTGTGATAGACAATACAAAAATGGAACATTAAATTAGATTTAAGTTCAAAAAATTATGATATCTAGATCTTGAGTTTCGTGGGGTCTCATATTAGATCACACCCATTATATGATTTTTCTATTTATGTTTCTTCTAGATGACATGAGTTTATTCAACATAGAAGAAACCAACTTCCTTTATGATACTCAAACCCTTAGCATGATTTAGCAAGTTGAAAATAGATAAATAAATAATGTTGGATCTTGAGTATTTTTTTATACATATTAAGACTAATGATACGTGTAGTCAAATATGCGAATGCAAGATGCTACTAATAGATGATTTGAATTTTTTTGTTGATTTTGATGGGTAATAGTTATATCTTGGGATTGTTTGCTTTGGAATTTAAAATATTAGAACTCTGCATGATCTAGTCTAGAGGACATGATTGTATATATGATCTAATGTAGGGTCCTAGGAAGTACATCAATGTTGAAATAGAGTGGAGGATTAAGCATGATACAAGGAAAAAGTCAAAATTGAAATTATTAAATATTAAAAAACCCAAACTATATATTAAAAGAATACATTAATGATTTTCATAAAAAATATTATAAAAATATAAAGATGAAAGTGTGAAATAAAATTATTTTAGCTTTATAATATTATTAATGAATATTTAATTATTGTACGATAAATGAGAATCCAAACAATAAAAACATAAAATAATAATGTTTATGTTTATAACCAGCGACTACTACTTTAAACCAACAAAATAACAATCAACGAGCCACCTTTTGTCTTTGACCAGGGGCTACAGCCAAGTCTTCAGACTTTTTCACCCCTTTTTTTTTTCTCCTTTCTTATTGCAGGAATTTTCTTAGTTATGGTTGTACTATCTGATCTTCCTTTAGATAGTTTTGTCTCTCATTTCTGCAATCTCTTTCTTTCTAGGGGACTTCACAAATGATGCGATATGGCTTCAGCCATAATATCGACCTCCTTCAAACAGGACCTCCTTCAAACAGTGTTCTTGACTGGCAGCTAGCTTCTAACTGCTTTTTATTTTGCTTTTAAAACTACAAACAACATCCTTAAATTTTGGGCATCTCCTCATGCATACAATGACTCCTAAAACCTGTGAATTCTTTTAAATTCTGCATCGGCTACTATGGCTGCACAACAAAGTTGAATAGCGACAACTTTGTTGGCAGCAGCTGACTGGCAACACCTTTGTTTATTCTAACAACAGGCGGCTTATAATTTACAAATCAATATTCATAACACAGTGATTACCCTGCTCAGCCCCATGCAATTTCTCATCAGCTCCAACGATTTTTGGCAGATCTCATTCCTTCAAGCAATGGCTAACTCTTTCTTAAACACTAAGATGGACTTCTTGATTGCTTTGATCATAGCTTAAATGGCAGCCCCTCCTTTGATAGCATCTCCAGTGATTATTAGCTGCATAGAACTTGTAGCGAGTCACCCTCTTTATGAGTAATACCATGTTTTAAATTTGACTGCTGAGCAGCTATATACACCACACTTTAACAGCAGTGATCACTCTTTATTTCCCTGTGATCCTTTGGGTGAGATGCAATCTTCAAATAGCTTTAAACAACTATTTCAGCAGCAATTCAAGAAACTCCTGCACTTTGCATTAATTAACTGTCTTCAGCTGGGCAGACTACTTCAATTTGAACAGGTAGGGATCTCTTATTCTATCTCTAACCTAGGCTTAGGAATGCAATGGTAGGAGAAAAATAGAAAACGCAGACCTAAAACTATATATTGATTAAATAAAAACATTACATAGATGATTTTATAAATCTTCATAGCTGCTGCTCATTAAACATTCTCATGACATTACTCGAGCTTCTGCTCTTTCAGACATCAACATGTAACTACCATTCTCTATCTTTACAGCTCTGCCGAGCTGGACACCATTTGGGAGTGCATAAAAAATAAGACTCATACAATATCTAGAGAATTAAGCATGGCTGAAGGAGAAAGGACAGAATATAATATATTTTGAAACACCCAGAAAATGTGTGAAAGTTGGCATGAGTAAATATGTAATCAAATCAAATCTTTGCCAAATATTTGTCTTTAATGCTGAGATTGACTATGATACAATGTTGATAGGGCGAATAGGAGTAGTTGAAATTATATTTCCAGCATAGAACGCAGCTCCGATACCATATTATATAAAATGCATAAAAACTGGATATCTTATTATTTGAAATAACAGGTGCATATGTCGCAGAGGAAGGGAAGCGACTGAGCATAGAAGAGGGGCGGTTGAACAATTACACACCCCAACACACTGCAAAGTAATACATTATACATTATTTGCTAACAATTTGCACCGATTAAAAGGCTTGATATAGTTAGAATGGTCTTACGCATAGCAACATAAATAACTCAAAAAATTATTAGATGCATGTCAAATAAATTTTTTTGAAGGGTTTTAGAAGAAGATGTGTATTTGAAACAACCATAAAAATCATCTTTATAGTTACAAGCAGTTACAAGCTCATATAATTATTAAGAAAATGTCTGTATATTGAAAATATATTTTTTAAACAGATAGTTGCAAGTCCACATATGTAAGTAAAACTCATGTATTCAAGCACCTACATACAAAATGAGATCGATTCTTGTAATTTCAATGACTCCTCATCTTCAACATTTTCTTTTCATTTATCAATTCTAGAAGTCCATGCCCAACTTTATTATTTAACCGTTTAGTACAACCTTCCGAATATTCAATTGATTGTTCAATGAGCTCGTCTGCAAATTTGTTCACATCAACATTAAACACCTTTCTCCACTGCAAAACCAGTGAAAATGAATAGGCTCAAGAATGTAAAGAACTGACATACGTAACATATTGTTTCAAAATTGTTGTAACCAACCTCTTTTATTAAATTCATGTCATAATCTGTTTCAGGATAATTTAACCTCCTGTCTGGGTCACGTATGACTAACATAGCTTTGTCTGAGGACATGCATACTAATTGTTTATAACAGATATACAATAAAGTACATGCAACCAATATGATTTTTAATACATTTGAAAATTTGAAAATATAAGATATAAAAAATATTTAAAAATTTAAATTTCTATAATTTATTTGTTGAAAGGTTTTATAATTAACAGGTCCTCGGACAAAGCTATGTTAGTCATACTGACCGAGACGGGAGGTTAAATTATCGTGAAACAGATTATGAAATGAATTTAATAAAAGAGGTTGTTACAACAATTTTGAAACAATAGGTTATGTATGTCAGTTCTTTACATTCTTGAGCTTATTCATTTTCACTGGTTTTGTAGTGGAGAAAGGTGTTTAATGTTGATGTGAACAAATTCGCAGACGAGCTCATTGAACAATGAAGCAGATATTCAGAAGGTTGTACTAAAGGGTTAAATAATAAAGTTGGGCATGAGCTTCTGGAATTGATAAATGAAAAGAAAATGTTGGAGATGATGAGACATTGAAATTACAAGAACCAATCTCATTTTGTATGTAGCTGCTTGAATACACGAGTTTTACTCACATATGTGGGCTTGTAACTACCTGCTTAAAAAAAATATTTTCAATATACATACATTTTCTTAATAATTATATGAACTTGTAAATGCTTGTCACTATAAAAATATTTTTTTTTGTGGTTGTTTCAAATACACTTCTTCATCTAAAACCCTTCAAAAATATTGATTTGACATGCATCTAATAATTTTTTGAATTATTTATGTTACTATGGGTAAGACCATTCTAACTATATCAAGCCCTTTTAATCAGTGCAAATTGTTAGCAAATAATGTATAATGTATTAATTTGTAGTGTGTGGGGGTGTGTAATTGTTCAACCGCCCCTCTTCTATGCTCAATCGCTTCCCTTCCTCTGCGATATATGCACCTGTTATTTCAAATAATAAGATATCTAGTTTTTATGCATTTTATATCATATGGTATCAGAGCTGCGTTCTATGCTGGAAATATTAATTTTATGTTTGGATGGAAAATCCATGCACCGTAGAATATCTTGATAGAAGTGGTTATCGAAGTGGTGAGTTAGCATTTTCTTGAGTGATTTAACCACTACTGAAATGGGTTGAACAGGCATATTATTTTGAACTTGAAAGTTAAAAATAGGTTAATAGTCCTATAAGTAGATAGGGAGCCTAAAAAAACAATAAATAATTTTATTTATCTATCTTTTGGTAATAATCTTGTATAATTTTGTGTGGTAATTAAGGAGTTATTGTAAGTCTTTTGTATTCTTGGAGAAGGTTTAATACTCTTTTTGAGAGCATATAGAGCCATTATGGAGAGTATGTGATTTTTCTTCTTTTTTTTTTTCTTTTTTTGAGTGTTGTAGAGCCCTTTAATTATTCTAGAGCTTGTTGAGACTGAGTTGGCATTTATAAAGACATAATGCTTCACCTTTACATAGTAGAATGGAAAGTAATTTCTTCCTAGAATAGAGATTTCTTACTATATCATTGTAATAACACACACTTTTTCTAGTATCACATTATACATTCAATAAAGATAAATTTATTAGAAAGAGTGCATGTGAAAGCACCATCAAGCTTATCAAATTTATGGTTTTATAAAAAATGTTAATTAGAAAAAAACATATACATAACAATGGGAGGGGAGCGAGACATCAAGAATAAAGCATCATGTACACATAGTCATTGCCAACTAAAAACTTAGAAATATCATCGTGAGAGTATGATTTTATGAAAATGAGGCCAACATTTTGGATATGATTTAGATAATTATCACCACGAATCAATTATTTTTGAATCCATCATTAATATATACAAAGGAGGATATATAGAAAGTTTATGTCTAAAGGATATGAATGTAAGTTATAAGTTCAATAATAATTAATTTAGACGTCTAATGGAATGATAAGATAATCAATAATAATTAGATACTAAATTAATTTATGAGTTGAGATTTAAGATACTAAGATAAATAGACCATAAAATAAAATGAAATATTGGGGAATTACTAGAAATTGGATCAATGTGGATGTTGACTACTATGTTGTTGTGATAGACAATACAAAAACAAAACCCTAAATTAGATTTAAGTTCAAAAAATTATGATATCTAGATCTTGAGTTTCGTGGCATCTCATATTAGGTCACACCCATGATATGATTTGTCTATTTATGTTTCTTCTAGGTGACACGATTTCATTCAACATAGAAGAAACCAACTTCCTTTATGATACTCAAACCCTTAGCATGATCTAACAAGTTGAAAATAGATAAATAAATAATGTTGGATCTTGAGTATTTTTTTATACATATTAAGACTAATGATATGTGTAGTCAAATATGCGAATGCAAGATGCTACTAATAGATGATTCTAAGGTTATCCTAGAATGATATCCTTAAATACACAATCTTAGACATGCGATTTGAATTTTTTTGTTTGCTTTCATGGGTAATAGTTATATATTGGGATTGTTTGCTTTGGAATTTAAAATACTAGAACTCCGCATGATCTAGTCCAGAGAGCATGATTGTATATATGATCTAATGTAGGGTCCTAGGAAGTACATCAATATTGATATAGAGTGGAGGATTAAACATGATACAAGACAAAAGTCAAAATTGAAATTATTAAATGTTAAAAAACCCAAACTATATATTAAAAAAATATATTAATAATTTTCATAAAATATATAATAAAAATATAAAAATGAAAGTGTGTAATAAAATTATTTTAGCTTTATAATATTATTAATAAATATTTAATTATTGTATGATTAATGAGAATCAAATCAACATCACAAAAAAATTGTTTGGAAAAATTGATAAAGTTTCATGGAAAAAATTCTTACAAGCAAAATTTAGACTGCATCCTGAATTTAAAAGTGGATCCAATTAAATACAAAGAGGGTAGCTAATGCCAAGAGGGGGAGAGATTGGGGCTGCGTGGGAAGGCAACGTGGGTAACAAGAAGCCACGCCAGGAAGTTCCTGCATAGCCAAATGTAGAGGAAAGAGGCGCCTACATTGCCTGAGTGAGAGGCAATTATTTTTTTATTTTAAATAAACATTTAATGAGGGAATCGAGCCTCATCAAGAGCAGCTTTAAATAAGGAGAAAAAGATTTTAGATGATCGAATATTGTACTGGCAGCCAAAAGAAAAAATAGCAAAGAGAAACTAGTATGAAGATAGGGATGCTAATACAGATTGTGTCACATGAATTGGGAAATTGTCACGTTGTATGAGATGAAGTGAAGATAAAAGTTTAATGTATGTGTAGATATTGAAAAATGTTTTAAGTCTGTAAATCTTATTTTCCATAACAATTTCCCTTTTTCCTTATATAATTGAACAATTTTAATTATGTGATTATTGTTTAAGATCATTTTCTTCTATTAATTAAATTATTTTAATTACTTAATTAATCTTTTCATTCCATAATTAAATAAATTCTCGTTTATTTAATTATTTATTAGTCTTTTCTTCCACAATTAAATAAATCCTATTTATTTAACTTTCCCTTTTTTTCCCACTATTAAATAATATTTTAATTATTTATTTATTTTTCCTTTTCCTCTTCTTTTAATTAGGCAAAGTTATTTTAATTAAAAGTCAACATTTCTCTCTTTAGCTATAATTAAATAATAATTATTTAATTATTTACTTTCCCTCCTACATTAAATAGTTTTATAATTATTTAATTTACTCCATCAACCTCTTTTTCTGTGTCAAATCTTATCTTCTGTCACAATTAACCTCCACCCTTCACAAGGTTTCATTACCTGCTAATGTCCACAATCTATCCTTAATTAAACCCTAATTTTGCCCTAACCCTATTTTCTTGCTTGGCAAAACAATCCCATCCATTGATCTTCATCATTTAATCTTGACCCTTCATTTTGAATTGGTTTTCTATAAATATACATTTCATCCTTATTTTAGACCCTATTCTATTCTATTCTACTCTAGCTAGACAACCACTATCTCTGATATTTTGCAATCATTATCACTAGGCTATTTTTGCATACTACAAATCTTAGGGCAAGCAAGCATATAAAGCAAAATGGAGAAGACCAATGAAGGTGACCCAACCATGACATATGAATTGTGATAATATTGTTTTATTACTGTTTATGTTTCTATATTCATTTATGCTTCATTCTTGAACTAGGGTCTTTAGGGCTTAAATTTTATGTAGCCTTGGATGATCATTAATTAATGCAAACAATTTCTACTACATAAATATGAATTGCAGTTAGCTTGTCCAAAATCCTTTGAGAAAGTCCACTGTCAAGTTCATTATCTCTATCCACACACCCAACATTGAATAATTCTCCTTCTCTAGTACGCCTTCCTTCGCTAGGATCTCAAATTTCAATCTTGGACATCATTTCATTGTGAGGAAGGTTATAAGAACGTGTATCTTGGAAATCTTCTTGAAGTTCAACTTTGAATGTCTCCACCTTACTCCCAATTGCTTTAACTTTATCATGCACGCTTAGGGCTTCATCTATGATTCTGCAGCCATAATCATACAGGTCTCCCATGCATGGCTTGGTTGATGTTGCAATGCAGTTCATTTTTTCCACTGTGAATGACTCTTGCTGGGAGATGAGCACTGAACCCAGAGGAAGTCCATCCGTGGATTTCAGGGGACTCACTAGTTGCTTGATGAGGAAAAGAGATGAGCGGTCTATTCTTTCAATTCTTGTTGAGATTTTTTGGTCCTTATCCACTCTAGGCATAATAGCTGACACATCTGTGTGCATTCCTTCGATATCATCTTCCCTCGTCTGCTTACCTAGATTGATCTTTGTGATTTGGTAATTTGTAGGCAAGAAATTCCTATGATATTTATCAGCTAGTGGTGTTGCAATTTTAGCTATTCTTGATCTCGAAGCATCCACAGTGACAGTTGAGAAAGTCCTTGGCTTTTTCTTGGCATATGGGAATCTATCATGGGAGCGATGGCAGCGAAAAACTTAGAGACAAGTTTTAAAATGATAAAACTTTTTGATTATCATCAACAGCAGATAATTGGGCACCAAGTTAAATGGAGATTGTGAATTCTGACCTGATTGCTTCTTTACAATGAATTTGATTTTTTATTTGATTTTTTGTTATTATAGTTGCCTAAGTTTGTGCAAATGTTGGTTACATGTGGCTGCTTAGATAATCTTTACCTAAGTTGGTCTATTTAGAATGTGCTGGTTAAGCAAGCCCCAGTCTCATAGAGTGTTTTATATGATGAAGGTTATTGAAACCTCTTTTTCTCACTATATAGGAATGGCCCCGACTTTCTTTTAAGTGATGTACTAACTTTTAGATATATTTGTTGTGGTAACTTGTTTTCTTACAT
>VDFB02385034.1:38957-57183 GCA_007258455.2 Sequoia sempervirens | reverse complement strand
GGTTATTTTTAAAGTGGCATTTACATTATTTTACCCATTTTAGAGTAGTATCAGGGCATTTTGAACATTACATCTCCTTTTTATTTAATTCCTCACTGCACAAAACAAAACAAAACAAAACAAATGTGCAAACCCTGAAACAAATGCAGCATTTGATATTAACAATGCCTAAGGTAAATATGGGTAATGCCATCGCACTTGACTATCATATCCAACACCTTAGATAGCTGCAACAACCGTGTTCACGGTATCATCCTTATAAATTGTTTGGAAGAAATAAGATCATTTTTTCCACTTTCCCATTTCTCTCTATTTACCCATATGTGAAATGTCATCAAGTTATAAAAGTCAAAGCAGGTCATCACGAAGTACGTAGGATGCTTGTATAGGAGTGACCCTATACTAGTTTATCATTAACAGCGCAAATTCTTTTAATGTATCGCCTGAATACCATGTACACTTCTGCTCTCATGTGTCTTAAGTGACTAGCTTCACTTACTAACTGGTATATCAAAACTAACTAGCTTCTTCCATGTATTAATAAATATATCGGACAGGTGGGTATATAGAGATCATCAAGAAAATTTTAAAATACTCTCATCTTCAATGAATTGTGGGATGATATTTGTGATGGAGAAAAAAAAAACCTGAAGCGCCATAGAATCACCGATAAAATTACCAATCTAGAAGCATAAAAATGCAAAAATGCAAGGATTGGACTTTGTTAAGGGCCTCAATTGATGAAGAAATTTTCCGCCACATACAAGGGTGCAACACACCATGGGAGGCACTACACAAGTTTTAAGATTTCTACAATTCTCATTTCGAATTGAAATTCATACAATTGCAGTTGAAGCTCTTTAACTTTAAGTCGAATAATGGAGATACAAAGAATCTGGCTTCATGCCATAAAGCATGATGTTGAAGCTGCTGGTGGGAGGATTGATATATATATCATAGTTGAAAAACTCAAACTTGACAATTACTTAGCAGGTCCAAGATTTTTAAAAACTTGGAACTTCGTAAAAACTCAGCAAATTTATTTAACATTACACACATATTAATAAATTTGTATGACCTATTACTGATATCCATCATATATAAATCAAAATTAGAGTTTAATATATATCATAGACCAAAAAATGAGTTATAATGCCACTTCCACTAGCCATTAGCCTAATCTAGGGTATAAATTTGTGTGACCAAAAAATGAGTTATAATGCCACTTCCACGTATTCAAACACCTACAGAAAAAATGAGATCGATTCTTGTAATTTCAATGTCTCTCATCTCGAACATTTTCTTTTCATTTATCAATTCCAGAAGTTCATGCCCACCTTTATTATTTAACCCTTTAGTACAACCTTCTGAATATCAGCTTGATTGTTTAATGAGCTCATCTGCAAATTTTTTCACATCAACATTAAACACCTTTCTCCACTGCAAAACCAGTGAAAATGAATAAGCTCAAGAATGTAAAGAATTGACATACTTAACATATTGTTTCAAAATTGTTGTAACCAACCTCTTTTATTAAATTCATGTCATAATCTGTTTTAGGATAATTTAACCTCTAACATAGCTTTGTCTGAGGGCCTGCATACTAATTGTTTATAACAGATATACAATAAACTACATGCAACCAATACTAATCGTAAAATATGAAGCAAAAATTTTAAAACACTGACCTTGCTGCAGCCTCAGCAATAAAATGTCGACCTAACATTAAAATAAAAGGAAATTTATTAAAATTATACAAATTTTTTTTATGAAATTGATATTTATATTAATTTTTTTAAAATATAGTATATTTATATTTACAGTATATTTTAATATATTAAAATATGATTTTTAATACATTTGAAAATTTTAAAATATAAGAGATAAAAAATATTTAAAAATTTAAATTCCTATAATTTATTTGTTGAAAGGTTTTATAATTAAAATTTTCTTAAAATCTATTTTATTAACATATTATTTGATCTTGACTTAACAATTAATAATATATAAAACATGTAGTGATGGGAGCGGGAACTGGTGCGAGCGAGCGGGAAAAGTCAGGTTTTGAATCTTCAAACAGTGTAGCGGGTGGGGGTTCAAGGGAATCTCAGGCGAATCCGGAGACCTCTTCGGGTTCAGAGAAAGGTATGTTAGGATCTGATGAAAAGGACATCCATGAAAAAGTCCAGGTGGATCCAGGTGGAAAGGATGGGACTTCTGTTCCCAAAGCTGTCATGGATATGTCGGACAAGGGGGATGAAAAAGGTAAATCATGGACTTCGTTGTTTGGCTTTAAACCAAATGAAAAATCATATTTTCCCCCTGTGCGTATCCTTTTTGATCCGGGATCTGGAAAGTTTTCTATCTCTGTGCCGGATGAAATCATAGACCATAATATTGCAAGGATGGAGAATGTTTTGGTTGGAAAATTTTTGGGTCCTAGACCTAATATTGAAGTGGTAAGGGAGTTTGTTAAGAATAAATGGAAAACCAGTGGTCTGGTTTCAGTAGCAGCGCTCCCAAGAGGTTTTTTCACTTTTTAGTTCACCTGTAAAGAGGATTCTAGGGCTGTTCGAAGCGGTGGTCCCTGGATTATCGGAAAGTCTTCCTTGGCCCTGAAGAAATGGTCTTCTAGGGTAGATCTATCTGATTCAATCTTTGAAATGGTGCCAGTTTGGGCCAGATTGCCTGGTCTCCCCTTGGAGTATTGGAATACGGATATTTTCAATGGGATTGCTAGCTCTTTTGGAGAACTTCTGTCCATTGACTCAATGACCGCGGCTAGAAAGCGTTTGGTCTTTGCTAGAATCTATGTTGGGGTTTCTCAAAATGCTGATCTCCTCTTCGATTGACATCCAATCTAAGTTGGGGGTGTGGAAGCAAGCTATTGAATTCGAAACAACACCCTTTGTTTGTTTCAAATGCCGAAAATATGGGTATTGGGCAAAAAAATGCCCGCAAAATAATAAAAGTGAAAAGGAGAAAGTAGATAACCCTAAGAATGTCTGGAAAAAAAACTCAGAGGAGGCGAAGCATTTGCCTGTCCCAAATGCGAAGGAGAATCTTGAAAGATACACCTTTCCACAAGATCTGAAGGAGAACCATAAATTCTTGAACAAGGATGCTTGCCCTGAGTCAGTTGGAACCTGTTCTCGGGTTCCTAAGGATCCTAAATATTTGTTCTCACCTCCTGAGGATAGAAAGAAAGGCATTCCTTCTAAGGAGGGAGCTCGGGAAACTCTGAAGAAGGCTGTAACTAGAAATGAAGATACTAGTATTGTTCCATCCTCACCTCTATTGACGGTTGGATGTATGAATGTTCCTAGGTTGGAGGAAATACCCATTATGGGTTTGTCCCTGGAGATAGGAATTCCTACCCCCTTTCATTCTCCTTATGATAACCCTTGCTCTAATGGGGTATAGGATTAGGAGTTTGCCACTCTGGAAGTAGTGAAGGATACTTTTGAGACCCAAAGCATGAATTTGAAAACACCTAATCTCAACACCTCAGAAGCCAAGAATGGTTTAATGGATACCCTCCATTGGGACCAGAGGTTGTTATCTGAGAAGGATGGGGAATTAGGTAGAGAGTTAGAAAGCCAAGATGAAACTGAGTGGGAGGAGGTTATCTCACACTCAAAGTTCAAAAAAGAAAAAAATAAGACGAAGGAAACTTCAAGTGGTATGGTCACCAGAACTAGAGCCAAGGCCGATTGTGGGAGTTCCAAGCCTTGCCTGGGAAGAAAATCAGAAAAATGGCAAAGGGAGCAAGGCAGCCTTCAGGATATTGCAGATGGTATCCAAATAACCATCCCGGAGATACTTCAATCCCCAGGTAAGAAATGAAAATTATGTCTTGGAATATAAGAGGGCTGAATAGCTGTCATAAAAAGGATGTTTTGCAAAATTTTGTTAGGGACCACAAACTCGATATTCTTCTTATTCAAGAAACTAAAATGCCTAAAGATAAAGTTGAAAGTCTTATAATTTTTCAGAACTGTGGGGTTCATGGAAATAGTTCTGCAGGTGCTTCGGGGGGAATAGTTACTTTTTGGAATAAGTTGTTTATTAAAAGTGAGCCCTTAATGGAGAATGGTAATGTTGTGGCCACTAGATTCACCCACATAAGAGACAATTTTTGCTGGATTCAATCCAATATATATGCCCCGAATTGTAAGAATGCTAGAAATTCCTTTTGGTTAGAGTTATCTGGTTTTTGAAGATGTTTTGTCAATGAACACTGGTTGGTAATGGGAGACTTCAATACTCCCCTCCTGAACGTTGAGAAATTTGGGGGTTCTCAAATCAACTGGGAAAGTAAATCTGGCCTATCTGACTTCATAAACAGTAATGCCTTGATTGACTTAGACCTACAAGGGGCTTCTTATACCTGGACTAATAGGAGATTAGGGCCTGATTTGATCCAAGTGAGGCTTGATAGGGCCCTTGTTTCTGGTCAATGGTTTATAGACTTATTTTGTGCTTTGAGAGCCTTGTCAAGGGTGGGATCTTATCATTTTCCCATTTGTCTTTTGGCGGATCCTACTAAGGTGAAAAAGAACTCCCCTTTCAGATTTGAAAAATTCTAGCTTTCTCATCCTCGAATTTTTGAGGAAATTCATAGTTGGTGGAATATAGATATTACTGGCACAGTGATGTTTAGGATTGCTAAAAAATTAAAGGAAGTGAAATCTAATGTGAAAAGGTGGAAAAAGGATGCCTTTGGGAATATTTTTGGCACTAAAATGGAAATTCAGGGAAAAATTTAGGAGATTCAATTTAAAATCCAGAAATGCGGATACATTGACAATTACAGAGAAAAGGAAAATGAACTTCTCATTCAATTGCATGACATCATTGCTAAAGAGGAAGTGTTTTGGAGACAAAGATCGAGGGTATCTTGGTTGACTGAGGGAGATAGGAATTCCAAATTCTTTCATCTGTCTACTTCGAAACATAGGGCTGCTAACAGAATCACTGATATTGATTCTAATGGGACTAGATTTGAGGAGGAAGATGATATCAGGGAACAAGCTGTCCTTTTCTTTAGCAACCTTCTTTCTTGTAATGGAGAGATTGTTACTGAAGCTCAAGATTCCCTGATTGAGGCTATACCTCAAGTGATTGGTCATAATGAAAATTCCTTAATCACTGCTATTCCTTCCAAAGCTGAAATAAGGAAAGCTGTTTTCTCCTTTGATGGCAACAAAGCTCCTGGACCTGATGGTTTTCCTTTATTCTTCTTCCAAGTGTTATGGGAAATTGTTGATCTAGATGTGGTGAACGTTGTCAAGGAATTCTTTGGATCAAGACATCTATTGAAAGAATTGAATGCTACTTTTGTGGTCCTTATTCCTAAAAAACCTGGGGCCTAAGAGTTTCAAGCTTTTCGGCCAATCAGCCTGTGTAATTCTATTTACAAAATTATTTCGAAGGTGTTAACTTCAAGAATGCTTTCTGTGCTTCCCCAAATTATTGCCCCGCAGCAGAATGGTTTTGTGCTAGGTAGGTATATTCTGGACTCTGTTGTTACTGTTCATGAAAACTTACATTCGTTAATGGTTTCAAAAACTGAAGGGTTTATTCTTAAACTGGACATTTCCAAAGCCTATGATCGGGTTGATTGGGATTTCTTGTTTAAAATCCTGGACAAGTTTGGTTTTAATAACAGAGTCATTCAGTTGGTGAACCAGCTTGTTTTGACAATTACCTCCTCTATCATTGTGAATGGATCACCATCAAGGTTTTTTTAGACCTCCAGAGGCCTCAGACAGGGAGATCCTATTTCTCCTATTCTATTTACTATGTTGGCTGAGAGTTTGGGGAGTAATATTAAAAAGCTTATTGATCAAAGATCCCTTGTTGGCTTAAGACCTTCTTCTTCTCTTCTTACTTGTTCCCACCAGTAATTTGTTGATGACCCCATTCTTATGGGAAGATCTACTGTGACTGAAGCTAAGACTTTAAAAAAAATTCTGAATCTTTATGAATCTGCTTCTGGGCAAGTTGTCAACAGGGCTAAGAGTTCAATTTTTTTCATCAACACTCCGGAGTATAAACAATTCAAACTTGCTCGAATTCTTGGATGTCGTGTTGAGTCTCTTCCATCAACCTATCTTGGATTACCTCTGTGTTCTAAACCTTCGAACTCATTATGGATTTCTTTGGTTGAAAAATTCAATAAGAAGCTATCGGGGTGGAAAGGAGCTCTTCTTAGTCAAGCTGGAAAAATCCAGCTCCTTAAGACTTCTCTACAAAATCTTCCTAGTTATGCTCTCAGTATATTTAAAATTCCTGCTAAATATGCTGAGGCCATTGAAAAAATTCAAAAAAGGTTTCTATGGTCCGGAGTGGAGGACAAGAAGAGAATGCCACTTGTCGAATGAGATCTGGTTTGTAGACCCAAATCAAGGGGGGGCCTAGGGTTAAGGAAAATTAAAGTTTTGAATTTGTCCCTTCTTGCTAAACAACTTTGGAGAACTCTTACTCTAAATGGAGAATGGTGTGATACCTTAAAAGCCAAATATTTTAATAACTATGAGTCTTCTAATGAGATTATAAATTCTTCTTCTCTACCTCGTGGGTCTGTCTATTGGAATGATATGGGCAGAGGAAGAAAGCTGTTGGAAATGGGAATTGGATGGCAGATTGGAAATGGAAATTTTGTTAGGTTTTGGGAAGACAGGTGGCTTTTTAAAGATCCTTTAATTAGAATAGAGAAATTTAGTAAATGGATGAATGACTGTAAAAAGGAATTTGGAGTCTTGGTTAAAGATTATTGGAGGAATGGAGGTTGGGTTGATTTGAAGACCATCAGTCAGGATCTTGGCCCTGTTCAGTCAGCTTTCAGAGCCCTAAGACTAGCTCAACACCAGGTGGAGGATATTGCTGTCTAGTTAGACAACCCGTCTGGTATTTTTTCAATTTCCTCTGCCACTTCTATGTTGGTTAGTCCGATGGGGCCTCCTCCCTTCTGGGCTAAGGCTTGGATTAATCACCTGATTCTGAAAATCAATATTTTCTACTGGATAATGCTACAGAATAAGATTCTCACTTTGGAAAATCTTGGAAAAAGAGGAATTCAATTACCAAGCAAATGTTATATGTGTAGGAATGAAGTCGACACTATTAATCATATTTTTCTTCATTGCCCTTTTGTGTCGAATATTTGGGATAAATTTCTGGTGCTCCTTGATGTGGCGTGGATTTTTCCTACCTCTGTCGAGGATTTCTTCATACAATGGAAAGCTCCTTCAAAAAATCCTTTTGTTAGAAAGCTATTGTCTTTTATTCTACCTTTTGTGTCTTGGAATATTTGGAAGGAAAGGAATAACAGAGTGTTTAGAGATAAAGAGATGTCAGAAGGGAACTTGCATGCTAAAATTGTAAGGGCTATAAAGGAAAACTTATCTTTAATTCTAAGAAAAATGTTTGAGAAAGCTATCTGGTCTCCTTTTGATATTGCTATGGCCAAAAAGTGGAATTCAAAATTAGTTGGGTCAAATTTCTTCAAACCTGGAGTTTGTGGGAGAGAGAATGCTAATTGGTCTCTGCCGCCTTTGGGCTGGTTGAAAGCCAATTTTGATGGTGTGGCTAAAGGTAACCCTGGGAAAGCTGGCAGTGGGTGCATTTTAAGGGACAACTCAGGGGCTTTTATTGCGGCTTTTGCTGTGGACATCGGTACTCAAACTAATCATGTTGCGGAAGCTATAGGGGCTTTTCATGTGGTAAGCTTAGCCCTCAAGATCAACACAAAAGATATTTGGTTGGAGGGTGATTCATTGAATATAATAAATTGCATTCTTGGGCTTACCCCCCCCGTCGTGGACCATCAAAAAATGGATAGAAGATACGAAAACATTATAAAGTAAATTTGATAAAGTGAAAGTGTCCCATGCCTATAGAGAAGCCAATAAGGTGACGGATTTCTTCACCAATGAAGGGGTTAAGAAGGGTGGGGAAAACATGTGGAGGAAGAATGACAACCTCCATCTTGAAGTGAAAGCACTAATTTATTATGATTCAGTGCATGGAAGAGAAGGAAATCTTAGTCATGATGAAATGGATAAAGATCAGGTACATCGATTTCATTAGATTTTATGGGACCGACGTCATTTTCTTTTTCAAGAAGAGTCTTCGGCACACTTTCTGGGTGTTCGAAAAAAATTGCCTAAACGGGACCCAGAGCAACTGTTCAGTGTTGTTTTACAGTGAGCTGAATATGGGTGGAGAAAGAAAACGCGTGGAGCTGAGTAGTTTCCAGGAGCATAGAAAGAATACTAAAGCGTGGGAAAGAATTGAAAAGGGAGGTTTAATCCCATATCTGGAAAAGCTCCATGGTACGGACGAGGGCATGCTGGACTATTTTGTTAAAAACTAGAAAAATGGTGAGATTGTGTTGTTTGGTAGGAATGCTAAGCTGAGTGAGGACTTAATTGGTGAGATAACAAGTCTTTCGACTGAGGGTGTTAAATTCTATCGGGACCGACTATTCTCTAATGAAGTGTTCATTAAATTTCCTAAAAAAGATAAGGAGAAAGCAAAGATGGTTAAGGTTGCCAATAGCTATTTTGATGTGGAGTCCATCAAATCTATCTGGAGAAAAGTTTTAAGATTCATTATGGAATATATCATGGTTGATGGGCGCTTCACCAGAGTTTATGGTTACCACTTTTCCATTTTGAACCATTTCTGTCACAAGGTTCGTATATCTCTGCCCTTTTACTTATTTTCTTCTTTGAAGAATTGCCTTGATGATGTGGAAAGAAACCCTAGGAGGAATGCTATTATTCACCCTGGTCTTGTTAGGCTCATTTTTTAGCATTTTCAAATTTTACCTACTTTGCCTAAAACTGTTGAAATTGAAGATTTGGATGATGAGGAGACAGAAAGTAGTAGGGAGATCGAACCCCGGGCCTCCCTGCTTGTGTTCTTGTTGGTCCTGATACCATTGCTCCCCAGTCCCTTTCTTGTCAGAAAACCCTTAAGGATTCTGCCCCGCTATCATGTCCTAAATTGCAGCCTCTACATGAGTGTCCTAGTCTGGCTTTTGCTTCACCGCCCTATCTTAATCCCCAGCCATCTCCTGGATGCCCTACTCCAGGTTTGTCCCCTGGTTTTAAAGGTAACCCTGTTACGAAACTTGATTCGTATTCTGGTAATTCTATGGAAATCCTCTTTGATAAGCCCATGGTCAGTAAGGAGTCGGCCCCAAGTGCCCCTGCGTCTAGAAAATTTGGGAATGATCATTATGAGTCCCCTATTCAGGATGAAATTAATTCAGCCCTGAATAAGCTCAAGCCTGAGGATTTGGTGAGTATAGCGGAAAAAAGTACGGATGGCCTTTTCACTGTTCTCAAGTGGACCCAGAAAGAAGTTTGTGATTTGAAAGGCCGTTTTACTGATATCAGCAACAGGGTCATAGATTTGGAGCAGAAGATTAGTTGGAATCGTAGAGATAATGAAGAACAGGAAACTCCTTTATCGAGGAAAAGACAGCAATTACAGGAGGATAGATTGAATAGTATCGAGTGCAGCATGGAAAAACATTAGGGCCATTGTTGCGAACAATCACAAAATTGCTAGGCATAACACCATTATCATCAATGCGATGGTGGAAAAGCTTGAAAAAAACCAAAAGGGTTCGTTGGTTGTGGATTTGGATGCGGACAAGGGAGGCAGCAGATCGGCTGGTGAAGGGATTTCGACTCACACCCAGGCTAACATTAAGAGGAAGACCGTCGACTTCATCACATATGGCTCAAATTCTCAAGCAGAGGTTACAGGACATGAAGGATGTTGAAAAGGAGGCTGAGGAGTTATTGAACACCTTGCAGTAGTGTGGTGGTGTTGATTGCTCATTTTTTCTAGGCGGTCCTTTTTTGGGCCCTGTTGTCTCTTGGTGCTATCATTTCCTTTTTGGGACAGTTGTTTGCTTGTTTGTACTTTTTCTGTTTATCTTTTGTTGTTTAAACTCTGTTTCAGGTCCCTGTAAAACCTGTTTTTTCCTTTTCAAAAACAATTAATAATATATAACACTCAAAATAATGGAACTCTTTCTATTATTAAACTTTTTATTAAAAATTCCTACACATTCAAAAAGATTAAAAAAATAAAAAACTAACATTGTAAACTCACCAAGAGTTAGTTGATGTTTATGATTCTTAAGCCTGCAGAAAAATGACATTCAAACATTATTAGTGTTTTTTGTAGTGAAATATATTGTTTGTTAGACATTTCAAGAATTCATTATTATTGAACTCTCTTACCATCACCCATTAAAAAATTAACCTTTCAGCCATAAAAAATTAACCAACAGAAAAATAGAATCATCCTAAATATGAACTTAGACAATATGACTTGAAATGTTAACCGACAGAAAAATGAAAACATCCTAAATATGAGCTAGACAATATGACCTAAGGTATTGATATAAAAATCTTGACATACATTTTTCTTGAAGAAAGATATAGTGATATACTGTTCAATACATTATATTTTAATTAGAAACTAACATGTAAAAAAAACAAGAGAAAGAAAACGAATAGAATACCATATATTGGCTTGCCAACGGCCACGCGTATCAGTGACTCCAATGAGTAGGCCACTTTTTCCACCCCTAACTCTCTTACCATCATTGTTAGATGTGTTTCGGTTAGCTCTATTGAGATCCATTAGTATCTCTGCTGCATGTCTAATATCATTCAATTCAGAAGGATTCTCCTCCTGGTTTATTCTTTTTTCACCCCTAACACTTTCCATTATTGCAAAGCCTGCACAATGTAAGAAAACAAGTTACCACAACAAATATATCTAAAAGTTAGTACATCACTTAAAAGAAAGTCGGGGCCATTCCTATATAGTGAGAAAAAGAGGTTTCAATAACCTTCATCATATAAAACACTCTATGAGACTGGGGCTTGCTTAACCAGCACATTCTAAATAGACCAACTTAGGTAAAGATTATCTAAGCAGCCACATGTAACCAACATTTTCACAAACTTAGGCAACTATAATAACAAAAAATCAAATAAAAAATCAAATTCATTGTAAAGAAGCAATCAGGTCAGAATTCACAATCTCCATTTAACTTGGTGCCCAATTATCTGCTGTTGATGATAATCAAAAAGTTTATCATTTTAAAACTTGTCTCTAAGTTTTTCGCTGCCATCGCTCCCATGATAGATTCCCATATGCCAAGAAAAAGCCAAGGACTTTCTCAACTGTCACTGTGGATGCTTCGAGATCAAGAATAGCTAAAATTGCAACACCACTAGCTGATAAATATCATAGGAATTTCTTGCCTACAAATTACCAAATCACAAAGATCAATCTAGGTAAGCAGACGAGGGAAGATGATATCGAAGGAATGCACACAGATGTGTCAGCTATTATGCCTAGAGTGGATAGGACCAAAAAATCTCAACAAGAATTGAAAGAATAGACCGCTCATCTCTTTTCCTCATCAAGCAACTAGTGAGTCCCCTGAAATCCACGGATGGACTTCCTCTGGGTTCAGTGCTCATCTCCCAGCAAGAGTCATTCACAGTGGAAAAAATGAACTGCATTGCAACATCAACCAAGCCATGCATGGGAGACCTGTATGATTATGGCTGCAGAATCATAGATGAAGCCCTAAGCGTGCATGATAAAGTTAAAGCAATTGGGAGTAAGGTGGAGACATTCAAAGTTGAACTTCAAGAAGATTTCCAAGATACACGTTCTTATAACCTTCCTCACAATGAAATGATGTCCAAGATTGAAATTTGAGATCCTAGCGAAGGAAGGCGTACTAGAGAAGGAGAATTATTCAATGTTGGGTGTGTGGATAGAGATAATGAACTTGACAGTGGACTTTCTCAAAAGACTTTGGACAAGCTAACTGCAGTTCATATTTATGTAGTAGAAATTGTTTGCATTAATTAATGATCATCCAAGGCTACATAAAGTTTAAGCCCTAAAGACCCTAGTTCAAGAATGAAGCATAAATGAATATAGAAACATAAACAGTAATAAAACAATATTATCACAATTCATATGTCATGGTTGGGTCACCTTCATTGGTCTTCTCCATTTTGCTTTATATGCTTGCTTGCCCTAAGATTTGTAGTATGCAAAAATAGCCTAGTGATAATGATTGCAAAATATCAGAGATAGTGGTTGTCTAGCTAGAGTAGAATAGAATAGAATAGGGTCTAAAATAAGGATGAAATGTATATTTATAGAAAACCAATTCAAAATGAAGGGTCAAGATTAAATGATGAAGATCAATGGATGGGATTGTTTTGCCAAGCAAGAAAATAGGGTTAGGGCAAAATTAGGGTTTAATTAAGGATAGATTGTGGACATTAGCAGGTAATGAAACCTTGTGAAGGGTGGAGGTTAATTGTGACAGAAGATAAGATTTGACACAGAAAAAGAGGTTGATGGAGTAAATTAAATAATTATAAAACTATTTAATGTAGGAGGGAAAGTAAATAATTAAATAATTATTATTTAATTATAGCTAAAGAGAGAAATGTTGACTTTTAATTAAAATAACTTTGCCTAATTAAAAGAAGAGGAAAAGGAAAAATAAATAAATAATTAAAATATTATTTAATAGTGGGAAAAAAAGGGAAAGTTAAATAAATAGGATTTATTTAATTGTGGAAGAAAAGACTAATAAATAATTAAATAAACGAGAATTTATTTAATTATGGAATGAAAAGATTAATTAAGTAATTAAAATAATTTAATTAATAGAAGAAAATGATCTTAAACAATAATCACATAATTAAAATTGTTCAATTATATAAGGAAAAAGGGAAATTGTTATGGAAAATAAGATTTACAGACTTAAAACATTTTTCAATATCTACACATACATTAAACTTTTATCTTCACTTCATCTCATACAACGTGACAATTTCCCAATTCATGTGACACAATCTGTATTAGCATCCCTATCTTCATACTAGTTTCTCTTTGCTATTTTTTCTTTTGGCTGCCAGTACAATATTCGATCATCTAAAATCTTTTTCTCCTTATTTAAAGCTGCTCTTGATGAGGCTCGATTCCCTCATTAAATGTTTATTTAAAATAAAAAAATAATTGCCTCTCACTCAGGCAATGTAGGCGCCTCTTTCCTCTACATTTGGCTATGCAGGAACTTCCTGGCGTGGCTTCTTGTTACCCACGTTGCCTTCCCACGCAGCCCCAATCTCTCCCCCTCTTGGCATTAGCTACCCTCTTTGTATTTAATTGGATCCACTTTTAAATTCAGGATGCAGTCTAAATTTTGCTTGTAAGAATTTTTTCCATGAAACTTTATCAATTTTTCCAAACAATTTTTTTGTGATGTTGATTTGATTCTCATTAATCATACAATAATTAAATATTTATTAATAATATTATAAAGCTAAAATAATTTTATTACACACTTTCATTTTTATATTTTTATTATATATTTTATGAAAATTATTAATATATTTTTTTAATATATAGTTTGGGTTTTTTAACATTTAATAATTTCAATTTTGACTTTTGTCTTGTATCATGTTTAATCCTCCACTCTATATCAATATTGATGTACTTCCTAGGACCCTACATTAGATCATATATACAATCATGCTCTCTGGACTAGATCATGCGGAGTTCTAGTATTTTAAATTCCAAAGCAAACAATCCCAATATATAACTATTACCCATGAAAGCAAACAAAAAAATTCAAATCGCATGTCTAAGATTGTGTATTTAAGGATATCATTCTAGGATAACCTTAGAATCATCTATTAGTAGCATCTTGCATTCGCATATTTGACTACACATATCATTAGTCTTAATATGTATAAAAAAATACTCAAGATCCAACATTATTTATTTATCTATTTTCAACTTGTTAGATCATGCTAAGGGTTTGAGTATCATAAAGGAAGTTGGTTTCTTCTATGTTGAATGAAATCGTGTCACCTAGAAGAAACATAAATAGACAAATCATATCATGGGTGTGACCTAATATGAGATGCCACGAAACTCAAGATCTAGATATCATAATTTTTTGAACTTAAATCTAATTTAGGGTTTTGTTTTTGTATTGTCTATCACAACAACATAGTAGTCAAGATCCACATTGATCCAATTTCTAGTAATTCCCCAATATTTCATTTTATTTTATGGTCTATTTATCTTAGTATCTTAAATCTCAACTCATAAATTAATTTAGTATCTAATTATTATTGATTATCTTATCATTCCATTAGACGTCTAAATTAATTATTATTGAACTTATAACTTACATTCATATCCTTTAGACATAAATTTTCTATATATCATCCTTTGTATATATTAATGATGGATTCAAAAATAATTGATTCGTGGTGATAATTATCTAAATCATATCCAAAATGTTGGCCTCATTTTCATAAAATCATACTCTCACGATGATATTTCCAAGTTTTTAGTTGGCAATGACTATGTGTACATGATGCTTTATTCTTGATGTCTCGCTCCCCTCCCATTGTTATGTATATGTTTTTTTCTAATTAACATTTTTTATAAAACCATAAATTTGATAAGCTTGATGGTGCTTTCACATGCACTCTTTCTAATAAATTTATCTTTATTGAATGTATAATGTGATACTAGAAAAAGTGTGTGTTATTACAATGATATAGTAAGAAATCTCTATTCTAGGAAGAAATTACTTTCCATTCTACTATGTAAAGGTGAAGCATTATGTCTTTATAAATGCCAACTCAGTCTCAACAAGCTCTAGAATAATTAAAGGGCTCTACAACACTCAAAAAAAGAAAAAAAAAAAGAAGAAAAATCACATACTCTCCATAATGGCTCTATATGCTCTCAAAAAGAGTATTAAACCTTCTCCAAGAATACAAAAGACTTACAATAACTCCTTAATTACCACACAAAATTATACAAGATTATTACCAAAAGATAGATAAATAAAATTATTTATTGTTTTTTTAGGCTCCCTATCTACTTATAGGACTATTAACCTATTTTTAACTTTCAAGTTCAAAATAATATGCCTGTTCAACCCATTTCAGTAGTGGTTAAATCACTCAAGAAAATGCTAACTCACCACTTCGATAACCACTTCTATCAAGATATTCTACGGTGCATGGATTTTCCATCCAAACATAAAATTAATATTTCCAGCATAGAACGCAGCTCTGATACCATATGATATAAAATGCATAAAAACTAGATATCTTATTATTTGAAATAACAGGTGCATATATCGCAGAGGAAGGGAAGCGATTGAGCATAGAAGAGGGGCGGTTGAACAATTACACACCCCCACACACTACAAATTAATACATTATACATTATTTGCTAACAATTTGCACTGATTAAAAGGGCTTGATATAGTTAGAATGGTCTTACCCATAGCAACATAAATAACTCAAAAAATTATTAGATGCATGTCAAATCAATATTTTTGAAGGGTTTTAGATGAAGAAGTGTATTTGAAACAACCACAAAAAAAAATATTTTTATAGTGACAAGCATTTACAAGCTCATATAATTATTAAGAAAATGTATGTATATTGAAAATATTTTTTTTAAGCAGGTAGTTACAAGCCCACATATGTGAGTAAAACTCGTGTATTCAAGCAGCTACATACAAAATGAGATTGGTTCTTGTAATTTCAATGTCTCCTCATCTCCAACATTTTCTTTTCATTTATCAATTCCAGAAGTTCATGCCCAACTTTATTATTTAACCCTTTAGTACAACCTTCTGAATATCTACTTCATTGTTCAATGAGCTCGTCTGCAAATTTGTTCACATCAACATTAAACACCTTTCTCCGCTGCAAAACTAGTGAAAATGAATAAGCTCAAGAATGTAAAGAACTGACATACTTAACCTATTGTTTCAAAATTGTTGTAACCAACCTCTTTTATTAAATTCATTTCATAATCTGTTTCACGATAATTTAACCTCCCGTCTCGGTCACGTATGACTAACATAGCTTTGTCCGAGGACCTGTTAATTATAAAACCTTTCAACAAATAAATTATAGAAATTTTAAATTTTTAAATATTTTTTATATCTTATATTTTCAAATTTTCAAATGTATTAAAAATTATATTGGTTGCATGTACTTTATTGTATATCTGTTATAAACAATTAGTATGCAGGTCCTCAGACAAAGCTATGTTAGTCATACGTGACCCAGACAGGAGGTTAAATTATCCTGAAACAGATTATGACATGAATTTAATAAAAGAGGTTGGTTACAACAATTTTGAAACAATATGTTATGTATGTCAGTTCTTTACATTCTTGAGCCTATTCATTTTCACTGGTTTTGCAGTGGAGAAAGGTGTTTAATGTTGATGTGAACAAATTTGCAGACGAGCTCATTGAACAATCAATTGAATATTCAGAAGGTTGTACTAAAGGGTTAACTAATAAAGTTGGGCATGGACTTCTAGAATTGATAAATGAAAAGAAAATGTTGGAGATGAGGAGTCATTGAAGTTACAAGAATCGATCTCATTTTGTATGTAGGTGCTTGAATACATGAGTTTTACTTACATATGTGGACTTGCAACTACCTATTTAAAAAAATATATTTTCAATATACAGACATTTTCTTAATAATTATATGAGCTTGTAACTGCTTGTAACTATAAAGATGCTTTTTTATGGTTGTTTCAAATACACATCTTCTTCTAAAACCCTTAAAAAAATTTTATTTGGCATGCATCTAATAATTCTTTGAGTTATTTATGTTGCTATGCGTAAGACCATTCTAACTATATCAAGCCTTTTAATCGGTGCAAATTGTTAGCGAATAATGTATAATGTATTACTTTGTAGTGTGTGGGGGTGTGTAATTGTTCAACCGCCCCTCTTCTATGCTCAGTCGCTTCCCTTCCTCTGCGACATATGCACCTGTTATTTCAAATAATAAGATATCCAGTTTTTATGCATTTTATATAATATGGTATCGGAGCTGCGTTCTATGCTGGAAATATAATTTCAACTACTCCTATTTGCCCTATCAACAATATTGTATCATAATCAATCTCAGCATTAAAGACAAATATTTGGCAAAGATTTGATTTGATTACATATTTACTCATGCCAACTTTCACACATTTTCTGGGTGTTTCAAAATATATTATATTCAGTCCTTTCTCCTTCAGTCATGCTTAATTCTCTAGATATTGTATGAGTCTTATTTTTTATGCACTCCCAAATGGTGTCCAGCTCGGCAGAGCTGTAAAGATAGAGAATGGTAGTTACATGTTGATGTCTGAAAGAGCAGAAGCTCAAGTAATGTCATGAGAATGTTTAATGAGCAGCAGCTATGAAGATTTATAAAATCATCTATGTAATGTTTTTATTTAATCAATATATAGTTTTAGGTCTGCGTTTTCTATTTTTCTCCTACCATTGCATTCCTAAGCCTAGGTTAGAGATAGAATAAGAGATCCCTACCTGTTCAAATTGAAGTAGTCTGCCCAGCTGAAGACAGTTAATTAATGCAAAGTGCAGGAGTTTCTTGAATTGCTGCTGAAATAGTTGTTTAAAGCTATTTGAAGATTGCATCTCACCCAAAGGATCACAGGGAAATAAAGAGTGATCACTGCTGTTAAAGTGTGGTGTATATAGCTGCTCAGCAGTCAAATTTAAAACATGGTATTACTCATAAAGAGGGTGACTCGCTACAAGTTCTATGCAGCTAATAATCACTGGAGATGCTATCAAAGGAGGGGCTGCCATTTAAGCTATGATCAAAGCAATCAAGAAGTCCATCTTAGTGTTTAAGAAAGAGTTAGCCATTGCTTGAAGGAATGAGATCTGCCAAAAATCGTTGGAGCTGATGAGAAATTGCATGAGGCTGAGCAGGGTAATCACTGTGTTATGAATATTGATTTGTAAATTATAAGCCGCCTGTTGTTAGAATAAACAAAGGTGTTGCCAGTCAGCTGCTGCCAACAAAGTTGTCGCTATTCAACTTTGTTGTGCAGCCATAGTAGCCGATGCAGAATTTAAAAGAATTCACAGGTTTTAGGAGTCATTGTATGCATGAGGAGATGCCCAAAATTTAAGGATGTTGTTTGTAGTTTTAAAAGCAAAATAAAAAGCAGTTAGAAGCTAGCTGCCAGTCAAGATCACTGTTTGAAGGAGGTCGATATTATGGCTGAAGCCATATCGCATCATTTGTGAAGTCCCCTAGAAAGAAAGAGATTGCAGAAATGAGAG
>VDFB02385034.1:0-38857 GCA_007258455.2 Sequoia sempervirens | reverse complement strand
AGTTCAATCATTTCCAGTGGGGCATCTTGTAATCAATGAGACAATTCATTAACCTAGTGAGGCATTTTTACAAGTGGTTTTTCATCCCTAAGAGGGTTTTCCACTCATGAAAATCTATGTGTCATGGTTTCTTTGTGAATGCATTTATGATCTTGCTATTTCCTTAATTTACATTATAATAATTGAATTTATATGTATTGTTGAGATGATGATTCATGTATAAGCCTACATGGCTAAATCTAATGAAGGCGCCGCCTTGTTTTAATATACTTTGATTCATTGATGTATGTTATTCCATTTGAATATAGTGATGAAAGTAATTTAATCATTCCTCTTATTTCCTACCTTTTTATAATAATTTTATTCTATTAAATTATTTTGGCAATTAAGGGTTATAATTAGTAAGTGAATTTTTTTAACCTTACACTGTGGCCTATGGAAGGTCACTGCCTTCCCATGGCCAAGGCCAATACAAGAGGTTCAAAAATTTTCTGAATAAATAAAATACTTCCCATCAAAAATAGTGATTCAAGTGCCTTCTAAATCGATTTCAACTATGTTGTGCAGTAAAGCATTTGTAATATAACTGTATATATTCATTGTCGTATTCATATAATATAAAAATATATACATATATGTATATATATATATATATATATCTATTATAAAAGAAAAAATATATATAGCCATGATTCTTAATATTTTACACAAATAATATATGTTTTAAATATTCAATGCATAATTATAATTGATATAATCAATTGGCTATCAACAATGAGATTTAATCTTCCACACAAAACAAACAGAGATAGATCCATTTATTCACACAAATTGAGACCAAATACAACGGAAAATGAATAAAAACCTGATGAAACACTATCATGTTTGGCTCACTTCTTGTTCTCTTCTCTTTTCCACTATTCTTCTTCTACTTTTCCCTCATTTTTTATAGATTGAAAAATGGAGAAAATGAATCTAGTGTTCTGAATGAGTATTTTGTTGTTGAGAGAATAAGAGATTTTTTTTTTATTGTTTTCTTTCTCCTTTTCTCTCTTTGTTTTGCTTTGTTTTTGTGTTTTATTTTCTAAATTTAATTTATTTTCTTCTATTTTTCTATTTTTCTAAATTTTTCTATCTCATTGTTTTGTTTAAAGAAAATCTTACTTTCTTTTCATGATTTATTTCAAATTCTATCCAATAGAACTAATTTTTAAATAGCAAACATGATTTTCTAGCCATGCATCACATTTATCCACAAAATAATAAATAATAATGTTTTAATTTTCAAATGAAATCAATAATAAAAATAATGGGCTTGTGGCATCAACAACAAATGGCGGAGCGAAGGAAGAGCCGAGGAGATCACAATGCATAGGAGTTTCAAGTTAATGGAGGACCTCAATCTCGTTGGCCTTATAATCGCAGACACATTGGACGTCTGTCGAATCCTCCATGGATTGCACCACAACAAGCACAGAAGGCCCCAACAAAAATAGGGAAGGGTTCCTACGCTAGATAGAATGAAGAGATGGAACCTCAGGATGGACCAAGAAATATATGGGATTATGCAAGTATGTGGCTCACAGAACCAATGGACTTTTGGAAGGTGGCAAAAAAAATTTGGAGACTGAAACAATAGAATAACTAGGGATTTTTGAACCAGGTAAGCTCTAACATTGAGCATACTATTGTTGTTTCACTTACAATATATGGTCAAGTGGGGAATGAGTTTGTGAGCACCCTTAGAGAGAAAGCTTTCTTTATGAAGTGGAGTGGTCCATGGTCAACTTTCAAAAGGGTTAGAAGTTGGTGTGACGAGCATTAGGGAAAGCCACTATTTTAAAAACTTTGTCTAATTGTTTCTACCCGGTTATCTACCCAACCCCTATAGATAAAGAATGGATTTTCAATAATGGGCCTTTTAAAATGAGGGAGAAAGGGTTCTACATCAAAGATTGGACCCCCAATTTCAACCCTAAAATTGAATCTATTTTAAAAGTACCCATTTGGATTCCCCTATATAACTTGCCCCATGAATATTGGGATTTAGAAACCCTAAAAGAAATTGGTAACAAGCTAGGTACCTTTGTCAAAGTGGATGAAGTTATAGCTAACAATGATTATAATATGTATGCTAGAATTGGTATTTTATGGCAGTCAGTGCACCTGCTCCCTACCATGTTAGAATTATTCATGAGAGTTGATACCTAGAAGCAAAAGATTAAGGTGGAAGAAAAGATTGAAATGTGCTCTTAGTGTAAAGGGATGGGACATCCGGTAGGAGAGTGTAGTTTGGTAGAAAAAGGGAAACGTTTGGAGCAAAATTCTCTCTGACTTGTTACTGCATAAATAAAATGATCTTAAAATAGGGGAAAATGCTTTCCAAGAAGTTATGTCAAGGGCTCAAGATAGAAGCGATGGGTTTGGTTGGTGTTTGAGCAACTCTAAAATGGCTCTTAGCTTATGGACAGAGTTAGGAGAATCTAGAAAGTCAGGGGATGTAGTAAGGGAGATGGAAACAAGAATAGTAGTTTCTTCGCTGAAGGATTCTGAGGAGTTACGCAAAATTTTAAGCAAGGACACATTATTTGATTCAAATTGTAACAAGATGGAATTAGATGTCATTCTGATAGTTAGTGTCTTTGAATCATTAAGGAAGAGCTTAGAATGGAAGTTCCCAAAGAAGGAGGGGAAGTTGTTAGGAAAGCTCATTTGGAAAGGTTGACTATAATCCTCCCCTTTCCCCTCCTTTGGAAAGTCTGAAGATTTAGTTTGAAATTATAGTTGTAAGCCCTACAACTAGTCCAGTCAAATCTAATAGGACCACTAGGGAACAAAGAAGGGAGAATCCTGAAAGGGAGTTTGAGGATAATAGGTTTTCCAAAAATGACTCTCTCTGAGTTGAAAGCCACTATGTAGACACAGGCTTTGAATCAGAGGAACCATTTTTCAAGGATATAGAGATTTCACCTATCAAAAACCTTGAGAGTTCCCTTAAGCAGGAAAAAGAAGTGGATAGCCCCTTTGAAGATATGGAACTGGGGACCCCATTGGATGAGGAGGATGAAGCGAGTGATGATTGGGGTGTCAATTCTAAGTTGGGGATAACAAAGAAGCATTCTTTGGAACAAACCTCAGTGAAGCAAAGCAGGGTGAAATTTGGGGAAAACAGGAAACGAGTTCCCAAACCCATCAGGGTAAAATTGGAAATAGTTGGAAGTATAGTTGGCCAAAAAAAAATGAGAGTTAGAAATTTCTATGCCTTTTCCTGGAGGCAATGAAGGTCCTTTCATGGAATGTCAGGAGTTGCAATGCTCCTGACAAGATTTGCTTCATCAAGAGATGCCTTGATCAAGTAAGACCTGATGTTGTGTTACTTCAAGAGTTAAAATTATGTGGTTCTAAAGTTGAATCCTTTGGAAAGAATTTCCCCTCTTGGAAATGTTTTCTAGTGGAAGTTGTTGAAGCCTCGGGTGGTTTAGGGATTTTGTATAAAGATTCATTTATGGAGATCCAGATGCTTAGATTGTGAAAATCATGGCAATGGGTAAATATCATTTCTAAACAGCTCCTCTCTAGTTTCTTTTTGTTAAATGTGTATGGTCCAAATAACATGGTAGAAATGAGAAGGTTTTGGGTAGAGTTATCAGAGCTTTTGGCAGCTAATAATGAGCATATTTTCCTTTTGGGAGGGGATTTCAATGCAATTCTAAAGTTTGCAGACAAGAAAGGGGGTCTAGGTTGGCTCAATAAAAAACAAAAGGATTTTAGTGACTTTGTCACTAGTAATGGTCTCTTTGAGATTCAATTCAAAAATGAGTTCACATGGACAAATCATTGTTTGGGTTTTCTAAACATTGCTAAGAAGCTTGACACATTTCTTTTGGCTGGGAACTAGGGAAATTTCCGATGGTCCTTTCAGGCGGAGATTCTCCCAATTACAGGATCTGATCATTATCTAGTCATGGTGAGAATTCAAGAGGAAGAAGCACCTGGTCATTGCCCTTTTAAGTTTGAAAAAATGTGGTTAAGGCATGAATGGTTCTTAGAGCTTGTAGTTGATTGGTGGGTAAATGTACCAGTAAGGAGGGGTAATAAAGCTTTTATCTTTCTTAAAAAACTACAATACGTAAAAGAGCAGTTGAAGAAATGGAATAGAGAAGTTTTCAAGAATATCTTCATATCTTCACAAAGAAATTTAATCTAGAACAAGATTTGGGGAAGCTACACTCTAAGGTCATTGAGGAGGGGTTGAGTGAGGATGATTTTCAATTGAAAAAAGGCTAAACAAGTAGTATGCGGAGGTATTGGCCCATGAAGAAATTTTCTAGAGGTAAAAGTCAAGGGAGACATAGTTAAAGGACGGTGACCAGAATACAAATTTTTTTCATAACGTAGTTAAAGCTAGGCGTTCTTTCAATAAAATATTTTCAATTCAAGATAAAAATGGAATCACCCTCACTAAAAAGGAGGCTACCTACAAGGAAGCAATACATTTTTCTTTGAAGCTTTTAATAATAGTGAGGTAGATAATCTGTTGGAGAATGAAATCTTGGAAAACATACCCCAGTTGTATCTCGAATCGTCAAAACTCTGCTCTCTAGGGCGGTTACTTTAGAAGAAGTGAAATCTTCTCTTTTCAATATGGGTTGGGACAATGCACCAAGTCCAGCAGGTTTTCCAACACTTTTCTTTTAGCAATTGTGGGATGTTATAGCTCAAGAACTATGGGAGGTGGTTGAGGAATCTAGGGTGGAAGGTTTTATTTTGAAGGACTTTAATAATACTTTTATAGCTCTAGTCCCCAAGAAAGAAGAAATTTATATCTTTTTTGGATTTCAGACCCATTTCATTTTGTAACACAGTGTACAAGGTGATTTCAAAAATGATGGCTAATAGATTAAAATGTGTCCCAGATTCAGTTATATCCCTTGAAAAAGTGGTTTTTCTCCAAACAAATCCATTTATGAAGGTATTATCATCGCCCATGAAGTCATCCATTCTATTTAGATTGCTAGGTCACAAAAAATGCTTGTGAAGTTAGATATTAAGTTCAAGCTTATGATGAAGTAAATAGAAGCTTCCTGCTAAAAGTCCTTAGAAAGTTTGGCTTCAATGAGATGTGGTTAAAGTGGGTGGCTAGTTGCATAAATTCCCCCCAGTTTTCAGTTCTTCTAAACTAAAGTCCTCAAGGTTTTTTACTTCACACAAGGGACTTAGGCAAGGAGATCCTATCTCTCCTTTTCTATTCATAATTTTGGTTAAAGCATTGGGAAGATTGATCTCTAAAAAGAGAGAAGAAGGGCTTTGGAAAGGGGTTTGTGTAGTTGATGGTTATCTCTGATATCTCATCTCCAGTTTGTGAATGACACTCTCCTTATGGGAAAGGCCTCATTTAGAGAGGAAAGAATTATGAAATCTACTCTAGATAAGTATAGTAAGGTGTTAGGGCAAGGTATAAAGTGGAGAAAATTTGAGATCTTCTTTTTCAATACATGTTGTTAGAAACAAAGAAAAATCTGCTCTATTTTAGGAATGAAGATGGGATCTCTCCCTAGAAAATACTTAGGCATTCCTCTTTTTGGAGGGGTAGGTAAGGTGTCAATTTGGAAGGACCTAGTTGATTGTTGTTTGAAGCATATGGATGGTTGGAAAAGTAGGTGGTTGACCTCAATGAGTAGAATTCTAATGTTGAAATCAATAATCTCAACAATCCTTGTTTTTTCTATGATGTGCCTTAAAATCCCTAAAAAAATTGTCAAGGTGGTAGAGCAGATAATGAGAACTTTTTTTTGGAATGGGCATTGAAATAGGATAAAATTCCTCTATTATCCGAGGAAAAAAATTGTAAGGCAAAAGGGAAAGGTGGTGCGGGGAGACTTGTGGGGTTAAGAGACTGGGGTCTTATGAATGAGGCTCTAGGAGCCAAGTTAGTTTGGAATATTTATTCTCAACCTTCTCAATTATGGGTGAGGATTTTAAGAGAAAAATATTTGGATTAGATGGAAAATACTAGAATTTTCACAATACAAAATCCCCCCTTAGGTTCAGCGATCTAGAATTTTGTGGTTTCTTGTCGTCAAGTTATTGTAGATCACATTACTTGGTAGGTAGGGAATGGAACCAAAGTGAAGTTTTGGGAGGACTCATGGCAAGGATTTCCAGCTTTAAAGGATAATAAAGAACTACAATATTTAAGGCTTTGGTTCTCTCAACATTGGGGAGAAAAAGTTAGTGACTACCTAGCTTTTAAAGTAGATGTGGCAGGAGGTGAATGGGTGTGAAAGTCTCTTCAGGAAGTTGAGATATCAAACAGACAAAAGGCTCTTATGTAGGAAATTTTCCATAGTAGAAAATTTATGAGGTCAAATAAGGAGGATAAGGTGATTTGGTGTGGTGTTGGTGATGGAAAATACTTGATGAAATTAGGTTACCATTTCTTAGATGTAGAAGCTAGAAATGAACATTGGTTAGTGGATTTGTGTTGGGGGAAAGAATGTCTTCCTAAAGCAGGTGCCTTTTCATGGCTGGCAATTTGAGGCCAGATCCTTACAGGAGAGAAAAGGAAACGTTTAGGTTTTTGTGGTCCTACCAAATGTGTAATGTGTTTAGGGGATGAAGAAATGAGTGACCATCTCCTTTTGCATTGTAACCTAGTAGTAGAATGTTGTGAAATGTTAAGGAGATCCTTGGGGTGGCAGAGTCCAACTCCAAAAACAATGAAGAAGGTTTTTGAAAGTTGGTTCCTCCCAAGAAGGAAGTTGGTTCTTTCATGTATTTGGAAACTTAGCCCTTCCCTGCTAGTCTAGGAGATTTGGAATGAAAGAAATAGAAGAATTTTTATAGATAAAGTTGAAATTTTGGATAGGTTAAAATGGATAATAAGCCATGCAATTGAGGAAGTAGTCAAGGTTTCACCTTCACTCCATTTTAATTCAAAAATTCTTTTCACCTTAGAGGATAAGAGAATCAAAGAACATTGGTCGGGAGTCCAATTTCGGCCCATTAAGGGGTCGAGTTGGGTGAATAAAATTGAGAAGTGTTGTAGGATGAATTGTTGGGAAAAACATCTGGAAGGATGGTGGAAGATAAATTTTGATGGGGCCTCAAAGGGAAATCTTGGCCCTTATCAAGAAATTTATCTGGAAGGATGGTGGAAGATAAATTTTGATCGATAGGATTTATCAAGATTGGAGCGGTGATGTGGTTGTGTTAGGAGCAAAGAAATTGTTAGAAGGAATGAATAGCATGACTAAAGCTCTTGTGGCTTTGTTGGCAATTAAGTGTAGAAGAAATTTAGGTGTCAGAAAGGTTCACTTAGAAGGGGATTCAATTTTTGTTGTGCAAGTGGTGATAAATGGATCAATTCATGCATGAGACCTTCAATTTGTGGTTGAACAAATTAGAGAAGAATTAGCCAATTTTGAAATTTTTTTGGTGATTCATATCAGAGGTGGTGGGAATGCCAAAGTGGACGTGTTATTTAAGTGGATGCTATCTTTTAGCGAGGTTGGTGACTTCAACTTTGAAGATTTTCAAGAAGTAAATATAGTGGAATTTTGGTGACATTCCAGGGGAGTACATTGCATTGAATGCATGAAGTGGTAGCCAGGGTCTAGAATTTAGACAAGACTAGTAAGCAACGAAAAAGTCAAGCAGTCGCCTAGTAGTACCAGTAGCAATAAATTTGAAGTTGGTGGTTAAAGATAGTTTAAAAGTCGAGGCAATGATGACGTCGTCGCATTTCAAAGTGGCTAAAACATTTGGAAGCAATGTTCTGGTGGTGAAGGTAGTGCTTTATCAGAGAAAAATGGAGGCCAACTTTACTTTTCAATCTTGTAGGTTTTTTGAATCAATTTTTTAGTGAAGCGTCAACAAAAAGTTTAGGGGGTTTATTCCTCATTGAAGATGATCGACTTATGCAATGTGTAAGAATGATCATTGGAAATGATTTTTGTGCTCTAAGGCATAGGCTTAGAAAAAACTTGGACATGTACTCCTTGATTGTGGCGTGGATCCTTGACTTACAAGAATCTATGGAATTGGTGCATAAAAGTGATGTTGAAAATTGTTCACAAGGACTTTTTGGTGGACAAGGTTCCATCTTCGAATGGGCGATACTGGGGGTAGGTTTGGAAATTTCTAAAGGAATTATTGATGAAGAGATGGAGTTACTTTATGGGGGCATTGAAATTAATCCATTCATTCAATGGCCAAAAGGAACTTCAAATTCAGGTGTTGGGAAGAAGCCAGACTGGGATGGAAGGCACTTAAGCTTTTTATTGAGATCATGGAGGTCAACAAGTTTATTAAGAAGCCCGAAAGGGAAGTGCAGGGTAAGGTGGTGAAAGTGAAGCCTCAGAGTAAATGCCGGTCGAAGAAGAAATGCAGGTTCCAGAAGAAGAAGCAAATGAAAGAGTTGGGTGAAGGACCATTGGGCTCGGGTAGTGCTCATGATTGAAAGATCCATTGGAATTTTTTTCCTTTGTTTGTTTGAATTTTTGCTACTGATAGTGAAATTTTGGTTATTGTGTCTCTAGTTGATAGGTTTCCTTGATTTGGTAGCTCAATTTTGGGTTAGCTCATAGACCGTTGGTGGTGGTTTTTTGTACTGTTAACAATTACAATGTTTAAAGATGTTGATGGTTGGTGGTTGCACGTTAAGGTGCTAGTTTTTAGTCTTTTTGGAAGAAAAAAATTGGGAGGTATCAAACTGAAATGGATGTAATTTTATTTTTAGGTAATATAAAATCTTGTGTTATCAACCAAAAAAACAAAAAAACAAAAAAAACTATTTCTTTTATTTTCTATGTCCATTTAATTTTACTACCAATTAATTAAATAAACAACTATAAAGTAAGAAACAATATAAAATGATTTACTAAGTAAAATTCTAAATGCAAATATATATTTGCTAAGTTTTTGTGTGTGCGAGAAAGACCATTCCATCATAACCCTACAAGGTAGCTAGCCTCCTCTACCTTAACCACACCCTTTGTCTTTGGCAACCTACAACTCATGAAAACTTAGGCACCCATTAATAGATTAGTGTCCAAAAATAAATCGAAGCAATATAATTTATTATTCCAAAATAACATTTTTTGTATTGCATCATTTTGAAATAAAATAATATTCATTGCATTTCATCTTTTCTAAAATAAAATAATATTCATTGCATTTCATCTTTTCTAAAATAAAATAAGCATTCACTTATTTCATCTTTCAAATAACATAATATTTATTCTACCACACACAATTATTCATATATCAGTTCCACATAAAGTAAATGCAAGCAACATCAAAGTTTAAGATGTGACATCCTTCCCCACTTGGAAGAGACATCGTCTCGATGTCTTGTTACAAGCATCTACATAAAAAAAGTCTTATACATCCAATATATATAATAAAAGTCATAATATGCAAAAATAAAAATATACTAAATGTATTTATATTTCCAAATGTAAAGCACATTTATGCCTTATTGTTGAAATCAACTTTTTCTTTTCCTTGGTTTTGATTTATTTATTTTTAATGGTGGCTATGCTTGAATATTTTAAACTGTTGGTCAAGTCTCATGTTATGTTCTCTATCATGTCCATGATGGGCCTTCGGTAGATTGTATGAGGGAGTACAATATGGAGAATGTAATAGTTATTGGTGTGTATGCTACTAGAATTATGATAGATTGAAATTCCTTGATTTGTTGTTAGATGCAAGTGATTATTACGTGAAATGCCGAGAAAGTTTTGAAACAGTTGGTGTTGCTATGGATCAATTGTTTCCTAATTATGTATATGCCCATGAGCTATGAGAGAACTTGTTTTTGTATATGATGAAATAACAAGAAATGGTAGAAAGAATGTTAGTTGAGAAAGCAAAATAGGTGTGTAGCGAACTTCAGTTAAAGATGGATAAATAGAGAAATAAGGATAACAAATTGTAAAGGATAAAGACAAGGTAGAGATAGATATGAAAGCAAAGGAAGTAATAATTTGTGAGAATATAAGTCAGATGTGAGTTGTGAAGGGTAGAGTGTGGGAAAATATTGGGAACATGAATTGCTAAATCAGAAGTAGATATTTTAGAATGGATAAGGGAATAGGACGGAAATTCCTCATGACTATACGAAGGATAGGATTGGGAATGTTGTTGTAGCACAAAGTTGAAATGGAAGAATGAAAAGACTAAAATGGTCGAGATAACAATGCTAGAAGTTGAAGGTGAGAAGAAATGTTGGAGATAAGAAGATTTGTGTGGAAATAGAAGGAAGAGATGAGGATGAAGGAGTTGATTGGAGTTAACATATAGAGTGTATTGTTGATAATTGAAGAAAAGTGTTCTAGAACTACAAAAGGATAAGGGAATTTATTGGATGGTAATTTAAGCTAGAATAAACCAATAGTTGGTAATGGAAGTAAAATTAGAAGGATAGAGAAGGATGAGTGTAGATTGGTTGAAGAAAGGATGGGAGGATACTTGGAAAATATGAATAAAAGAGATTGTGACTCTAAATAAGACAAAGGTATAGACTGTAATTCAAATTTGAATTGAGGCAATAGAACATAAATAAGAGATAGTGCAATAGATGAAGGAATAGATGTAGATAATGATAGAAATAAGAGAAGTACACAGAAGGTACAAGTGTATATGCATGGAAATTTCAAAACCAAATTTATCAAAGGAAAAATGGATAGCAAGTGTCCTAGTCTCAAAGGAGTTGTATGCATGATGGTTGGATTTGACCTAGTTGGTGCACCGTTGGATATTTGTTTACTTTTTTGAGACCTCATCCTAGCATTGGTTAGGAGGATTCATCTTTTGATAATATGTTGTGTTTTTTCAAAATTGTGATACTTGATTTATGCTTGATGGACTATGATTTATGCATCGTCTAGTGGGCATAAAAAGTGAGAATAGTTTCTTATGCTTGAATGTTGTGATGTCATTCTTATATGCTCCGAAAAATGAGCCATATATCACTTGGATGTAATTGGATGGTAGTTGTACCATGTGTTGTTATATGCATAAGTATAAGCAAATGTACTATGTATGTGGTGTGCATGATTGGGCATACTTTGCAAGTTTAGAATCTGGGGGTGGTGCTAGTGGAGCCCACTAGGATTTTGGAGAGGCACAATGTTAAGTTGAGGAACCGAGATTTTGTGTACTATAGGGTTCGGTGGGACCAACGTTCAGTGGAAAGTGCCACTTGGGAGAATGTGGAGGATATTGATAGATCATTCTTGCATCTGAGATTTTAGCATACTTTTATTTCTGCATATTATGACTTTTATTATATATACTGAATGTTTAAGAATTTTTTATGTAGATGTTTTGTAATAAGACATCAAGACGATGTCTCTTCCAAGTGGGAAAGGATGTCATGTCTCAAACTTTGATTCTACTTGAATTTACTTTATGTGGAACTAATTTATGAATAATTATGTGTGGTAGAATACATATTATGTTATTTTGAAAGATGAAATAGGTAAATGATTTGAAAAAGATGAAATGTAATGAATATTATTTTATTTCAAAGTGGTGCAATATAGAAAATGTTATTTTGGTATGATAAATTATATTACTTTGATTTATTATTGGACACTAATCTATTAATGGGTGCTTGAGTTTTCAGAAGTTGCAGGTTGTCGAAGACCAAGGGTAATTTCATTGTCTCCTCATCTCCAACATTTTCTTTTCATGAAAGTTTTGGGTTGGTTTGGGATGGTAAAGCGGTGCAAGTGGAAGAAGGGTGGATCACAGTTAAAGGAAAAAAAGTTAAATCCTCTAAGCCCTCTTTCGACATGATTCTCCACTCCCACAAGAAAAGTGTAAAGTGTAAATCTTGATTGGTCTTGTTGTGGAGCTGATCTTTTTTGCTGGCTACTTGTTGTCTTTTTCTACAGCCTTGTTCTTTTTGTTTAAGGGTTCTGGATCCCTTCAAAATCTGTTTTTCCTTTTATCAAAAACATTTTATTTTCATTTATCAATTCCAAAAGTTCATGCCCAGCTTTATTATTTAACACTTTAGTACAACCTTTTGAATATCCACTTGATTGTTCAATGAGCTCGTCTACAAATTTGTTCACATCAACATTAAACACCTTTCTCCACTACAAAACCAGTGAAAATGAATAAGCTCAAGAATGTAAAGAACTGACATACTTAACCTATTGTTTCAAAATTGTTGTAACCAACCTCTTTTATTAAATTCATTTCATAATCTGTTTCACGATAATTTAACCTCCCGTCTCAGTCACGTATGACTAACATAGCTTTGTCTGAGGACCTGTTAATTATAAAACCTTTCAACAAATAAATTATAGAAATTTAAATTTTTAAATATTTTTTATATCTTATATTTTTAAATTTTCAAATGTATTAAAAATCATATTGGTTGCATGTACTTTATTGTATATATGTTATAAAGAATTAGTATGTAGGTCCTCAGACAAAGCTATGTTAGTCATACTTGACCGAGACAGGAGGTTAAATTATCCTAAAACAGATTATAACATGAATTTAATAAAAGAGGTTGGTTACAACAATTTTGAAACAATATGTTATGTATGTCAGTTCTTTACATTGTTGAGCTTATTCATTTTCACTGGTTTTGCAAAGGAGAAAGGTGTTTAATGTTGATGTGAACAAATTTACAGACAAGCTCATTAAACAATCAATTGAATATTCGGAAGGTTGTACTAAAGGGTTAAATAATAAAGTTGGGCATGGACTTCTAGAATTGATAAATGAAAAAAAAATGTTGGAGATGAGGAGTCATTGAAATTACAAGAATCCATCTCATTTTGTATGTAGGTGCTTGAATACACTAGTTTTACTTACATATGTGGACTTGCAACTGCCTGTTTAAAAAATATATTTTCAATATACATACATTTTCTTAATAATTATATGATCTTGTAACTGCTTGTAACTATAAAGATGTTTTTTTATGGTTGTTTGAAATACACATCTTCTTCTAAAACCCTTCAAAAATATGGATTTGGCATGCATCTAATAATTTCTTGAGTTATTTATGTTGCTATGGGTAAGACCATTCTAACTATATCAAGCCTTTCAATCGGTGCAAATTGTTAGCAAATAATGTATAATGTATTACTTTGTAGTGTGTGGGGGTGTGTAATTGTTCAACCGCCCCTCTTCTATGCTCAGTCGCTTCCCTTCCTCTGTGATATATGCACCTGTTATTTCAAATAATAAGATATCCAGTTTTTATGCATTTTATATCATATGGTATCAGAGCTGCGTTCTATGCTGGAAATATAATTTCAACTACTCCTATTTTCCCTATCCTCTTGATGTCAGTCTCTGTATCAACATTGTATCATAGTCAATCTCAGCATTAAAGACAAATATTTGGCAAAGATTTGATTTGATTACATATTTACTCATGCCAACTTTCACACATTTTCTGGGTGTTTCAAAATATATTATATTCAGTCCTTTATCCTTCAGTCATGCTTAATTCTCTATATATTGTATGAGTTTTATTTTATGCACTCCCAAATTGTGTCTAGCTCGGTAGAGCTGTAAAGATAGAGAATGGTAGTTACATGCTGATTTCTGAAAGAGCAGAAGCTCGAGTAATGTCATGAGAATGTTTAATGAGCAGCTACTCAGAAGATTTATAAATTCATCTATGTAATATTTTTATTTAATCAATGTATTTAAAATCATCTATGTAATGTTTTTATTTAATCAATATATAGTTTTAGGTCTGTGTTTTCTATTTTTCTCCTATCTTTTCATTCCTAAGCCTAGGTTAGAGATAGAATAAGAGATCCCTACCTGTTCAAATTGAAGTAGTCCGCCTAACTGAAGATAGTTAATTAATGCAAAGTGCAGGAGTTTCTTGAATTGCTATTGAAATAGTTGTTTAAATATATTTGAAGATTGCATCTCACCCAAAGGATCACAGGGAAATAAAGAGTGATCACTGTTGTTAAAGTGTGGTGTATATAGCTACTCATTAGTCAAATTTAGAACATGGGATTACTCATAAAGAGGGTGACTCGCTACAAGTTCTATGTAGCTAATAATCACTGAAGATGTTATCAAACAAGGGGCTGCCATTTAAGCTATGATCAAAGCAATCAAGAAGTCCATATTAGTGTTTAAGAAAGAGTTAGCCACTGCTTGAAGGAATGAGATCTGCCGAAAATCGTTGGAGCTGATGAGAAATTGCAGGAGGTTGGGCAGGGTAATCACTATATGTTATAAATATTGATTTGCAAATTATAAGCCGCCTATTGTTAGAATAAACAAAGGTGTTTCCAGTCAGCCGCTACCAACAAAGTTATTGATATTCAACTTTGTTGGATAGCCATAGTAGCTGATGCAGAGTTTAAAAGAATTCGCAGGTTTTACGAGTCATTGTATGCATGAGGAGATGCCTAGAATTTAAGGATGTTGTTTGCAGTTTTAAAAGAAAAATAAAAAGCAGTTAGAAGCTAGCTACCAGTCAAGATCACTATTTGAAGGAGGTTGATATTATGGCTAAAGCCATATCGCATCATTTGTGAAGTCCCCTAGAAAGAAAGAGATTGCAGAAATGAGAGACAAAACTATCTAAAGGAAGATCAGATAATACAACCATAACTGTTGCAGAGGAAAAGGAGATAGTGGCCAAGAGGAGCCAACTTAAAGCAAGAGAAGGAATCATGAGTTTGAAGATAAGGAAAAGAATTAGCTCTTTCTAAACTATGAGAATGAGGAGAAAATGCCTACAATAAGAAAGGTGAAAAAAAAGGGGTGAAAAACACAGGTCCCAGGATCTGTCAGTGTAATGGTTGGGTGGATGATGAAGGCCAGCCAAATGAAGGTGAGGGTGGAATGGAGGTGAATGGAATCAAGGAAGAAGAAGAGACAACGCTACTTTGACTTTCTTCGCCCTTGTAGTAGGCTGCAATTCTTCAAATTCCCCTTTGTTTGGTGATGACTGTAGAACTCTTAAAAATCTTTCCAGGGAGAACGATCTGATTCGATCTAGCTTCGCTCTTAACCTTTAGCCTTTGTATTCCAACTTCAAGCCCTCCTTCTAGCGCCAATTCTGTTGATGTGTTTTTTATGCACTTCTCAACATAGGTAGTGCGTAGGTGCACTACCTCTCTTGAAAGACAATCTTCCACAGTCAAATTGCAGAACACTATCCCAAGGTCTCTCGGATGTCAGGTCTTGACAATGCTTAGATACCTCAATAGTTTGATGTGATTTGCTAGAATCACAAGTCAGGCTTAGGTAGGAATTACAAAGCATGAAGTTGGATCCTGAAGAGTTCTTGGGATGGAAGAGTTGTTATGCATTGGCTATAGGTTCAAACAACAGTTTTGGACTCCATTTTGTCATTGGATTTGGCTTTACAATGTGCAACGAACTTTAATATAGGTTACTCATTAAAAAAAAGGAAAAGAAGGCAAGGAAGAGGGAAAGTTCCTAAATCTACAATTAACTATGAATAGTGACAATGGAGTTCCTACAATAGACAGCCTCTTAAAACAATGTCCCACTTAACCAGAGATCTCACAGTATCATAGAACTTGTGCTATCTTCTAAGGTCTGCAAATGCTTTGTCCTTCATTCACCATGTTCATGCATGAATCAAAGATAAATGTTTTGGAGCAACTTTGAATTCAAGCCCAGGCTAGCTTTAGACAGCTATTCACCATCAGCAAATAGCAAAAAGTATGGGCTGAGAAGTTATCAACACAGTAGGAGTTTTCATGATCACAAGACAACATTCTAAAATCTATTGAAACAAGAAATAGCTAAATAGAACAGAAATAAAGTCTAATTTAAACACCTAACAATGGAGATTGAACCAAGCAACATGTGAGAAACTCAGAAAATGCACCAAGTCAATGTCTTTTCTTTATAAATTTCTGCAGCATGTCTTTACAGCAACTCAACTCAACTTTGCAAATGAGAAGATAGCCCTATTTATAGTTTTTCAAAAGTCAAATGAATGGCCAAGATCAATTCTCACTATGTGGCCAAGGTTCATTACAAAATAGGGTTTCACCTACCCCTAAATACATTGCAATTTAAAATTACATTTTGTCCCTTTCCTTGTTTTGTCATCTAGCTACAGCACTGTAGCTCTTTTGTCATTTAGCAGATTGTTGTCTTCACTATAGCTACTCTTCAGGGAGTTCATCATCTTTAGTGGGGCTGTCCTCTTGCCTCATAGAAGCTGTGTATTCTATGAATTTAAGGATGACTTCTTGGAGCTTGTCTATTTCAATGATTTCATATCGCAGCACCTGGTAGCTCCATTCTTTCGTGTTATCTTCCATCTTCTTCCAATCCTCATCATACTTTGCACTTTGGTCTCTGAACAGTTCTGATTGATTGAAGGCCCGGGTAGCAAAACTCAGGAATTCCACTGTGATCTTTCCAGCCATCCCATCCTTCATCTTCTCCTGGAAGTAGGACTTTATCTTCTCCAGATCCATTTGTACTATGGGCATGTCATAGTCTATCATCAACTTGGGATAGCGAGCACATTTTTCCCTGATTTCCTTGATCCATTCAATGTCTGGATCCACCTTACTCATGATTTGTTCCAGCCTTTCCCTCTGATTGTCAAAGCCATGCTGCCACACATCCATTAGCTAGTGATCATCTTTCTCAAATGCAAGCTCCTTCTCCCACATGGCTTCTGGTATCTAAACGATAGCTTCGATCCTTGGAAAGGTGGAGTCGTAGGTTGTGGAGAAGTCGGTACATAGCTTCTTAGTGCCTTCCAGAGATTGCAATAGGTCTAAGAACTTGTTGGCTGTTCGCACAGCCCGGCTAATTACCATGTTTCCAATGTATAAGACTCGTCAGAACCAGTCCTCTGTGGTCTTCTCCAAGTTCTTCCTTCTTTCCATCTTATCAATTTTCTCTTTGGATAGTAGTTGGGGTGTGGTTGTGGATGTGGTAGGTAGGTCGTCTACTGAAGACCATTGTTGTGTGTAATCTGTTAAGGTCGCGACCTGTGCCTTGAGCTCATCCTTCGAGACCTTATCTTGTTTTATCAGATGCACCACCGTAGCCACTGACTCCTCAAGGTGCTTAACTTTCTGCTCCCTAGTGGCGGTTCCCAAGTTGATGGTGGAGATATTGTAACTCACCCCAGCCTGGCTAGTCATAGGCATTGCTATTTGTGCCATTCGAGACCCCGAAGCATCCACTGTTACCCTGAATCAGACCTTGGGCTTCTTATCCTTTTTTGTCATGGTTTGGGCTCGAGACAAGATGGCCTCTAGCCTCACCCTAGGGTCCTTCAACACAGGGGGTTTTCTTTCAAGTTGCCTCTCCAACCACTCGGGCACAGCAGATTTTCCCTTGGGTGAATTGTGGTCACCTTCACCCTTCTTGGTCAAGGCTAAGATTTTCACTCCTTTTTCTTCTGGGGATTTTCCTTTCTCCCTGGTAGCATCTTCTTCTTCCTCATCGGAGTCATGGATGAACATGAGGCATTTGATTGGCAGCGCGGTGGATAGTCGCTGCATGGGACCCTCTTTTCTTACTGTTTCTTCTTCCTTCCTTTCCTCAGTATACTCATCCTCGGGGCTTCTGACAACATGGGTTTCAGCCTCAGGTAAATCCTCTTGCTGTTGTTTTTTTGGTGGCTGCCCTTCTTCATCATGAGGTGACCCTTTTTCCTATATCTCGGTGTCTTTTAGTTGCCGTACCATCTCCTCCTCAAGGTCATCGTCAAAGGTTTGCACGGTTACCTTAGCACCAGAGCTATCTTCCTCGTCCCCGCTCTTGAAAGAGCCCGTTCCCTCCTCCTCATAAGCCACCCTGTCGATGGTTTAGTGTTCGTACTCCGGGTGCTCATGGTACTCATCGGCCTCCTCCTCAACAAGCTTCGAGGCTTCCCACTCTCATTCCTCCTATTCCTCAGAGATCAGCATGGTGGCTTCCATAGCCGGTGGCCCTATCGGTGGTTGTGACGGCTAAGCAGTAGCGAGGACTTGTGCAAGGGCTGCTTGAAGAGTGGGATCCATTAGGATCTAGGAGAGCTTAGGGGAAGGTTCTACATGTGCCTTGAGAGAGCCTCCAGCATGGTGGCAGTGGGAATAGGTGTTGTTACTGTTGCTAGAGGGAGTGATGTGATTGGTGACATGGCAGCGAAGGAAGGGGAAGTAGTCATGGCAGAAGAGGAGTTAATAATTATTACAGACTCGGTCAGAGGTGAAGGGGCAAGATGGACAGAAATTTCCACTGCCGGTAGGGATGCAATGACCATAGCCAAGGAGGTGGGTGATGCAACAGGAGGGGCAGGGAGAGCCAAGAGATGTTCCAATTGATTCATATCTTTTTCCTCCTCTTCTTAGGTTGAGGGTTGTTCTGTAGTGCTCCCTGCCTGCTTGAGCCTTTTGGGAGGTGAGCCTTCCATATCTTTCCTTGCATAGACCTTTGGGTCTGAGGACTATTCTGTTTCAGTCCCCTTTCTCTTCTTGGATCTAGTGAGCGGAGGAGACTTGGAGGTCTTGCCAGCAGAAGTGGTGGCAGCGGCATCCTTTGTGGGACTTGGCTCACTTTTGAGCCCTTCATAAGTCAAAATTATTCCTTGCTGCTTTAATTGAGCCACCTGTCCATCGATCCACTCTTTAGTGCGAGCCAAGACTTGCTTGGTTATAGTGTCGAGGTCATTGACATCTTGCTCATCCTAGTCAATTGATGGTATCGGAAAATTGGTCACTGCAGGGTACCTGGGGTGCATTATGGTGCTCTCATCTTCCCTGACTTGGTCTGGTATGGAGAAAGGCTGCACCTTCCTCAAAAACTGCACAGTCATTCGCATGTAGTGCCTTGCCCATACCTCTTTGTCATCTTGGCAATCCCCCCAGAAGTCTTCAAGGTGATGCAAATGGGCGTACCCCGGTCCTAATGCCTTCCTGACATGGCCATGTGGGTCTATCCATGGGCGAGCGGTGTGTAAGTAGAAATGGTAATCCTTCAGCTCTTTCTCGGAGTTACCGACACACTGGGAAGTTTGCAGCCTGTACATGCCCTGGCCCAAAGTCATGGGATAAGAAATCCCTACTATGTGTTTGCTGTTGAAGATTGCCTGTATGTGTTGGAGTTGCCAGGAAAGCTCCAGAAGGATGATCTGGTTGTTGGGGTACCGAGGCAATCTATTTGGCCTTTCAGTGAAGCCCTGGGCATGGATGTACATGAAGTTTGGATACTGGATAAAGAGGAAGGCATACTGTTTCAACAATGCCCTGGCACTGTGGGAGACCCTCCTCTCGAAGTCTCCAGCAATCATTCTGATGATATGCCAGTGAAGGCGTCGTTTACTCTACAGTATTCCCTTTTGAAGTTTCGATATTGGAGTTGCGGGTACCTGTCATATGCTTTGAGTCTTCGCCCCTGCTCCTAATCGGGTGCCACACACAACCTGTTGTACTGTCTCCGATCTGCCAAGGAATAGACAAGATAGGAAGTCATATAAAATTTAGATCTCTTCTTTATGTTGACAAACTGCTCATAGAAGCAGTTGCTTATTATGCCTCCCTAATAAAATGAAGTCTTTGTGGTGACGTCCTCGTTTCCATGCAGAATCTACTCAATGAAGTACACCATCCATTTCTGAAAGTAGGCAGCCGTAGGAAGACCCATAACTTGGCTTAGCATCGTGACCAAGCCGTGGTAATCTTCGTGGAAATCGCTGCAGAAGAGTTCTTGAGGAACCTTCGCAGCGCTGCCCCGCCTTTCCTTGAGCCAATGTAGATTTATTAACTTCTTACAGCCTATCAAATTATCATCCCACGTCGTATGGCATTCTTCTATGGTGGAGACTTCCATCTCCTTAAAAGTGGGGATATGGAAAGTCTTTGTAATTCCTTCAGGCAACATGTCGGCAAGGATGTTGCCCTCTTTATCAATGATTGTCCTTGTGTCTGGTTGATATGCCTCCTGACAAGCCATAACCAACTTAGGGGCCATAAGGGATGGAGGGAATCTAGCAGCCTTCACTATTCCACTCTGTCTTATCAATCTTGCATTCTTTGTCATTGGATTGACCCTAACCCTCTGCATGAATTCATCAATATCAACTTGGCCTATGTTGGTGTCAGTGATCTCCTTCCAATCTATGGTGACTTTTGAGTGGAGAGGCTCACCCTGGAATTGGTATTTCATCTAGTCCTTGTCTTCTTTCCCCCGAGGGGTCCTTCTTAACTTCTTCCCTTTGTCCTTCTCGATGGATGCCCCTGAAGGTCCTGCACCCAATTCCATATATCCTGCAAGAAAAGGTGTAGTCAGCACAATAGATTACAAAAGAATTTTTTTTAGCTGAAATTCTAAAGGTAACATCCATTTTAAACAATCCATCAATTAAGCATAACATGATCTTTTATCCCCCTAATGTTATTGACCTTTTGATTAAGGTTATTTGGATAGCTCAGTCCCGGAGGGCCAGACTTCCTTGGCAGGAATGCTGTTTAGAAGGGCAAACATGGCAGAGGGATCTTGGAGATTCTCTTCAATCAGATTTTAGTATTTTAAGAGGTTCACAATGAAGAGGATCGAAATTAAGCATGTGGGTCGAAGTTAGATTTCAGATTTGGGCTTGTTTGGATTGGTTTAGGAGAATCCAGAAGTCCTGGGCTGGAGAGCTGCCTAGAGATGGTAGTTTGGAAGTGCAGACAACAAACAAAATTTTGAAGACAGAACTTCGGGCCCCAAGTTCCAGCGGGTGAAAGGATGACTGGCAATTTACAACTTCACTTTCATCATTCAGGTCTGTGGCACCGGGTAGGCATTCGTCCTTCTTCGTTTGTGATGGCAATCACTGAACAGAAGTCCGGAAGGGGCAGCCCGGTAGTTAGGGCCCGGTGGGGGAGTCCATCAACTTGATTTCATTTTCTAAGTTTGGCGGTGAATGAGAGAGCGAAGCCTGAAGCTCAAGATGGTGGGCAAGGATTTCATTTGGAATGGCAGACTTTGGATGGAATCCTGCACACCAGAGCCCGGTAGGAAAGAGGTTGTTTCTTGTTAATATGTCATCCCAGTGGCGAACGGCGGTCCAGAGCCTGGAGGTCTGAAGGACGTCTGAGGAAGGGGTCAGTGAAAGGTTATGCCGAAGTGAGAAGTTACACCGACAGCCAGGGTCAAGACCAGAGCTAGTAAAGGGGGGTGTCGTCTAACATTGTTTTCAGCCCCACAGTAGACAAAAGGGAGGAGCCCGGATCCCAGAGGGGCGGCAAGATTTCATCATCGAAGGTGGATAAGGAATCCCGAAAACCCAGCACCTGGAGCCCAGAAAAAATAAGGAGGTTCTGAGTTCAGCCGAGACTCCAATCGGAGAATGAAGGCCCGAGGCCCAGAAGGTGGGGCTCTACCAGACACTAGGAGGCAAACACGGCAAAAACTAAGAGGATCTCTAGAGGTGGGATCCGGGGTCCGACGGCCGGGGGGTGCAAGATGGCAGCCACTTTGAATATTTCACGTCAGTCAGAACGGTGGCAGCGGAGAGCAGGTCAGGGCCCGGAGGGCGGAGTTCTGCCAAACATCCACTGTCACGGATGGTGGAACCATCGCGGAATTCCGGACTCAGAATTCTGGATGATCGGGCCCAGAGCACTCAAAGGCAGTCAGGATTTCCCGTAAACATCGGGCAACGAAAAAGGTGGCAGGGAGCGAAAGGTGGGATGCTGCAAGCAATTTTCCATAGAGGGTGACGAAGCACTCATGGAACCCTGGAAGAGGAACTCTGGGGTTAGGGGTCTGGAGGGCTGAACAGCCGTCGAAATTTCCACCAATTTCTAACAGGCATCAAACGGGGTCCCGGACGCCGGGGTCCGGGAAGACATGAAGCGAAAGCCATCGAGACGGTAGATTCAGTGGGGAAACCTGGAAATGGATGCCCGAACACCTGGGCACAGAAGGGCCCGGGCCTGTTGGCAGGGTCAAACTGCCAAAGGGGCTCCGTGTGGTGCCAGAATGTAGCAAAATTAAAAGGGGAAGGTATGGTCAACTTATGGCGAGACCTTAAAGCAACATTGACCATCTGAGATGCCAAAAAGGGAGGCACGCAAAACAAGGCAGCAACAAAAAAATGGCCCAACAAGGCGAAAGAAAAGAGGGTCCCCGTTCTAAATGGGGCGTGTGTGCTCAGGGCATGACAGTGGGTAAAGGGTAAGTTTAGGTTTGGGTGAAGGTTTATGTGAAGGAGGATAAAGGGTGAGTTGAGGTAGAATATTGTTAACATCCCGTAACAAGTGAGGTTCTTCATTATCTTTGAAGGGAATGTTTTCTTTGTTTTGGATCATAATATCTTCCCTAGAAGGAGATTTCATAGGAGAACAACAAACCACATGTTCATGACAATTAAGGTTTGGTTAATCCAAAATAACTGCATTGCCACTAAGGGAGCTATTAATAGTTAAATGTGTTTTATTATTGATAGTGGGGATATCAAGGGAAGGTTGTATTAGATTGTTGGTTGTTTCTAAGGTCACATTATTGTGTTTCAAGTTATCCACCCTACTAGGAGAGCTTTTAGTATAGTCATCCAAGTTTGAGGTTTGTAAAGAAGCTTCATCACAAGCGAGGGAGGCATCAAGAGAAGGACCATGATTTTCAAATAGATTTTCCCAAATGGGAGGAGCATTAGGGAAGGGAGGATCAAGATTCTCATGAAACTTAATAGGGATGTCTTCTAATACCAACATGTCCTCTTGACATCAAGGAGGGATGTTAGGAGATGGAAAAGTTTGATTGTCATTACTATAGAGACTTGGTAAGGTGATGTTTAGGAATGTGTCTATGATTTCTTGTTGTTTAACATCATCCAAAGGGAAATAAGGAGATGGACAATCAAGACACTCAAGGCTTGTAACTTCTTTCACCAAGATACCTTTTTCACTAGTAGGAGAGGTATTGGGAGAAGAACAAGTATGTGTGTTATGATTGTCTACACCTCCCTTCACACCTAGGGGTAATGTAATGCTTTGGTCTACACAATGTTCCTTATAGTTGTAATCAAAATAAAACTCATAAGAGGGAGTGTTATGCTTATAAAATCCATGTTTAATCAAATCAAAAGAAAATTTAAAGAAAATGTTATGAAAAAATTAAATGAAGTGCAACATAATGAAATGCAATTTTCAAATATGAAACAAGGCCGAAATGCTCAAATTACACTATACACCAATCGGAAAATGATATGAAGAATGTAAATGAAAAAATGCATGAAATGAACTATTTTAAGTGAGATCTAGTGAAATGCATGCTACAGAAATACAACTGGCTAATATGTACAAGTTAAGGCACCAAACAGAATCCTAAAAACAAATTTCTAAGTTTAGGACAATGTTATTTTAGGGGTTAAAAGGGACTGATTCACCCAAGGTGGCGAATGAGTCCCAGTATGGACTTTTTTCAAAATTTTCGAAATTTTTTGACTAATTTTAATGCTTTCAAAGTGCTATGATGAAGACCTAATTGAAAAATGTAGAATTTCAAAGAGTGGAAATGGATTTAGATGCTAACAATGCAACCTAAATGCACTTTTTATGAATGCAAAATTTAACACCTAGCATGCAAATGAATCACACTAAAAGTGTGCACCTGGGATCTTGATGAAGGCTTGAAAAGACATCTATAAGGCTATTGATACTAAAATTTAGGCCTAGTTGGACTCATTCACCACTCTGGGTGAATCACTCCCAGTTCTGGATGACTATACTAAAGCCCGCTTTAGCCAAAAGGGTGTCTAAATCTAAAAATATCCTCAGAAAACATGTATAGTGGGACTCATTCACCACTAATGGTGAATTATTCCACTTTGGACTTTTTTAAAACTCAAAAATGGAATCCGTAGCTTCCAGATTGCTCAATCTACACCTCCAGGTGCCTGAATCTAAAATTGCCAAATTTGGGCTTGTAAGTGACTTTTTCTTGATATTTTTGACTTGAATGATGAAGAGGTGACTTGAATAACTTTTAAACTTGATCTTCAATGACTTCTAAGCTTCCAAAAGACCTAAATCTACAAACAAACAAGATAAAAGAGAGATATGTTGAATGTTAGGCATGGGGGTTTGCCTTGGTCAAACCCTGTTTAGGTAATTAAAGAAAAATGATCAAATAAAATAATGAAACATGAAACAATGGATATGATTACCTTGTAATGATTATTTGATCTTGAAATTATGCAACATAAAATGAAGATTCAGCCCTTGAATGCTTTAGGAAGCTAGCTTGATGACTTCTAATGAAGAAACCCTAGCTTGCTTACCTTAGATGAGAAGATAGAAGATGAATTAATGATGATAGATGCAAGAATGTGTTTTTTAGATGTAAAATGAGGATGAAAACACTCATTTCTAGTCAATTGTACCTTAGTATCTTGACTATACCTCATCACAAGCCGACATGTAGAAAAATTGAACTTAAAACCTAATTTTTCTTGCTCAAACCTTGAAAATGACTCAAAATGGGACCCATTTGCCACTAATAGTGAATGGATCCCACCTAGATGGGACTAATTCACCACTAATGGAAAATGGGTCCCACTAGGATCATTTTTGCTAGCTAGAATGTCGAGAAGTAAGAAAATTAGGCTTATATGATGACTATGTCAATTATTTGATCAAATTATGCCTTGGGATGCACAATATGGGTCAATTAAGGCCTATTAGTGATGATGTAAATGTTGAATAGGGATTGTAACACATAAATCAATGCGAAAGTGTGATTAAATACACTTTACAACACTAAAATTAGGTCCACATAGCCTAGAAGGGTAGAAAAACCAATGTGAATGTGCAAGGCACACTACACCACTAGCTTATCATTAAGTTTACATTAAGAAGCTTCTAGATTGATGTAATAATGTTATTAAACACATTTTATAATGTTGAATTAGGGATAAATAAGTTAATTAAGTCTAGAAAGGCATGAAAGTCCTTTACAAGACTTTGCAACACCTTTACAAGACATTGTTAAAAGCATGTTATTTGATTTGCAAGGGTCCATTATCTAGTGTGGATGCATAAAATGCCTCACAACACTAGATTAAGACCTCATTAAGTCCATTTTATCATGAATTAATCCTATTTCAAGCAAAGGGTGCTTTTTTCTATGACAGAGACTGATTTATGGGCTTGAGGCAACCACACTCTATTTAAATTACTACATGAAGGATGCATACACTACATTTCACCACATCAAAATAACACTCATGTTCATGGACATTACTATGATTATGGTTATGGTGACGGTGATGTTCATGATCATGATCATGGTTGTGATTATGGTTATGATTGTGATTGTGCTCATGGCCATGGCTCTCTTTGCATATACCATGATCAAGATCATGATTGTGAAGATGATTTGCATGCACATTCACATATGAGTCATTCCAACACCCATTGATGATGACAATGATGAGGATGACCACCTTTCTCTCCCTTCACTGCACTAACAATCTTCCTTATTTCATTAGACATGAGAGCTACATCTACAAATCCCATGGCTACCGCAAAGCCTTCCACACCCATAGCTATTCCCACATCTATTGTTGCTAATGTTGGTATATCATTAATTCCATCACCCACCATGGCATCCATGCCCTCTTGATTTAGCTCTCCTATAAATATAAGCTTTTCTTGTAGGAGTAATTGGGCATGAACTTTAATTTCTCCTACATGCACACCATTACTAGGGCTTCTTTGAGATTTAAAAATGTTCTCACATGATTGCCTACTCAAATGAGCCATTTAAGGCATGTAACTCTTTTCCAAACAAGAGACCAACATATGATTATTGTGCTTTATATAAAATAATACTTAGCCATAACCACAATCAACCTACCAAAAACCTCATACAACCATATCTAGACCTGTGTCATTGCTAGTCTATCTTGCCATGAGAGTGAAGGGTTAGAGCTTGAAACAATAATCATGATTGTAGAAGTCATTTGCTTTTTCATGAAGGGTAGGAGTCCTCCTTAGGTGTAGAGGAAGGCACCATCTAATGTAACTACTTGGAGCCTTAGTCTTTGAAATTAAAGAGGTCGCTCCATCATTGAAATAGAAGAAACCTTTGTAGTAGAAGATGCAGAATTGGTATACTAAGATGATAAGGAGTAATAATATGATAGCTTAGATTATCCCTATCCACCATGTAGCCTATTTTGAAGTTTTGATCCTTTTAGTTTCAGTGGGGGAGTTTATGCATATTGCTAGTAGAAAAACACAATCTGCACCAAAAATAAACTCGTTCATAGTTCAATTGTTATTTTCACAAATGAGTACCCACCCTGAGCCAAACTTCTTCAAATAAATAAATTCTTTGAGAGATGAACTAAATCCACCGAAATTTGAACATAAATGGAATGAGTTAAGTTCTCAGAGATTTGGGACCCCAAGAGTATTATCAATCAAATTCCCAATACAGTATAAACTATCTTCACCCCAAAACTATAGGAGAAGATTAAGCAACCATGCCCAAACATGTGAGATAGATAGGGTTGCATTAAATAGATTAAAATTTGAGTACCATGGTTTCTTGTAGAAGCATATCCTTATCAACAGAAGAATCACAAATAAGATAAAGAAACACACTTTTGCACCCTGGCAAATAAAAAATTCATCTTTCCATAGAGGCATCCATGTCTCCATATCCTCTAATTCAAATTTATCGAGACTAGAAAGAGATTATGAAACTTGTAAATTAAGACTAGTTTCATATGTTCTCTTTTAATTTTGAATATATCCTCTTCAAAATCAATAATTGGGGTTGAAACAAGGGAGCCCCTAAAACTAATGGAGCATATATGGTTTTTCTCTAACCTTTCCCTAGTGCTATACCCATGGATGAAGTTGTGTCCTTGTAGCGAGTGTTCTACAACTTGCAACTGAGAATTCTTTGTGCTGACATGCATTCCCTATATTTATGATTGCATACAATGGAATAACCTTTGTTATTGGAGACTACTGCCTGGAAAGCGTTCTATATCTTGCAACTAAGAATTCTTTGTGTTGATATACTTTCCCTATGATTTATCTCTGCATACAATGAAACAACCCAACATTTGTTATTGAAGATTGTTGCCTCCTCACAAGAATCCCCATTCCCCAGTGGCATGAACACAAGCCAAGTGTGACAAGACCCCAATCACACTATTGTGTCATTGGATCCCTACTCGTGCGCATTCTAGAATTTGCATTGTTATCATAACAATGCCTGCATGTTGATTGTGAACTTACCTTATTGTCAAAGCGAAGTTGCAAAACAAAGGCAAATGGAATGGATAAATTTCTCCTAATTTTTTAAATTAGTAAGAAACCAAAAAAAACTTAATCCATGAAACAGAACAAAAATAATGACAAACAAATCACCAAACTAAAAAATGAAAAAACTGAATGCATCCTAAAAGTAAAAAAAATTATTAATAGCTAACCTTAAGTTTGTTAATTGATTTTGCTTCTTGTGACCAGATGCAATTTTCCACACTAAATACTCCTACAAACTTTGTATCTATTCCTACATATGCTAATATGGAGCATTCCATATTCCAAAAGTTCGGTACATCTATAATCTACCATTGGAAAAATGTTACCAATCTGAAAGTTATAATAGGAAGAATAATTACTGTCACAAGAATTAATTTTTCCTTGGCCCCAATGGAAAGACTCTACCAACTTATTCATAAGTGAAGTTTTTTGGAATTGATCATCACTAGCCCTACGTGAAGATCGTTTACCCCTTGAGATAGGGGCTTGGAGCTTCTAGTTACTATCTGATACAAGAGCTTCATGACCACTGACATGATTCTGATTTTGTACAACACTCTACATGGTAGTATACACAAGTGGTTTTTTACCAAAGAGGAAGCTTAGAGTATTCACCATCTACTAAAATTCCTCTATACTTTATGCTTTGATGGATATCCATACCCTATTACAATGCTCCTATTTTGGCACAGATAGGGAGAATGCTAGAAAAAATTGTGGAGTCTAGCTTGACACTTGCCAATTGCATTTGCTTGAAAGTTTCTAAGTCTTTTGAAAAAATCCATTTTGTGCATATCCTACAATAATTGCATTCCATGAGATAACCTATGTTTGAGGCATTTTTTCAAACAATTCACGTTCCTTTCCTATGCTTCCACATTTTGCGTAAATGTCAAAACATTTCCAACTATACTATCTGAAAAAAATCCTCCTTCCATGATGCTTTGATGGATGTCCATACCCTGTTGCAAAGCTCCCATTTTGGCACAGGCGAGGAGGATACTAGTGAAGGTTGTGGAATTTGGCTTTACACCTGCCAACTGCATTTGCTTGAAAGTTTCTAAAGCCTTCTCAACAAATCCATTTTGTACATAACTTGCAAGCATTGCAGTCCATGAGATGCTTAGGTATTTTGCCAAAGAATTCATGTGCCTTGTTAATGCTTCCACTTTTGCATCCATGTCTACTAGGGTAGTTGCTACTATAATATCTGACAAAGTTCATCTATACTTATTCTTCAATGGATGTACATATTGTTTCAAAGCTCCCATTTTGGCATCATCAAGGAGGATGCTAGTAAAGGTTGTGGAATTTGGCTTTAAACCTGACAATTGCATTCGCTTGGAAATTTCTAAAGCCTTTTCAACAAATCCATTTTATGCATATCCTACAAGCATTGCAGTCAATGAGACCACGTCTTTTTGAGGCATCTTGTCAAACACTTTACATGCCTTGTCTATGCTTCCACATTTTGCATACATCTCTACCAAGGCAGTTGCAATTACATCTGACAAAATTTCTCTATCCTTTGTGCTTTGATGGATGTCCATACCCTATTCCAAAGCCCCCATTTTACACAAGGAAGGAGAATGGTAGCAAATGTTGTGGATTCTAGACTATTGCCTACAGTATGCTACTACTGCTACCTGCTATGAAAGTGAAAGGCTTCGTTCACACTGACTTTAACCTTGATCTCTGTGTGGTACCTACAAAAATTTTATGAATGGATGAGATGCACCTCATCTTGTTGCGTCCATTCACCACTGCACGTCATTGATTGGAAAAATCAGCCTAGTTCATTTCAGAAAGGGAATGCCTTCGACATAATGAATTAATTAGAGTGTGTAGAGCATTACAAGTCTAAAACAGAGCCCTCAATATAATATGACACTTCAAAAGTAATATCTTTTTTAATTGTTTCTAAAAGGCCATCTGTAATATAAGACCCCAAATATTTTTTTTGTTTCCCCTTAGTTTGTTGATTTGATGATTGTGTTTATGAGATATTTTGCATTGTGTTTCATAGGTTTTTCATGTTCTTTGACATTGCATGTAGTACTTAAAATGGAGAGCATAAAATGGAGAGGAATATGCTTTAAAAAGAATACTTTCAAAACTCTCAATCAACTTATTTAATAATAGTAATATTACACTCATTCGCATTCATTACAAAGCCCAAATAAATGGCTTTCAAACCTAATTTTAAGCTCCTTAGTAGCAAATGACATCTTCTTCAAAGGGCACATCCATCACTCAAGGAATGACTCGACAAGGTCAATGCAAGATTGAGGTAAGGTGTCCTTCAACCAACTTCCAAATGACAGAAACTCCCTCTTAGAAAAAAGGTCGACCAGACTTGGGTGGACACACAAAAATGAGGCACTAGCTACAAGAGGGCGATATGCCTTTAAAAACCTCAAACTCCTTAATAAAATGTGAAGCAAAGCTTAGTAGTGGCACCCTGAGGATTGCAATCAGATAATCCATTACCCATGTGGAGAAACTTGACCATTATAGAGTTATGAGAAAATATTCATGTTCAGATCCAGAAGAAAAGTGCCCAGAAAATGAAAAGAAACACACCAAAATCGCATAGAAATCCACACCCAATTGAAAGTAGCAAACTCACCAAAAACCAAATTGAAACACCTCAAAAGAACTGAAATGTCTTCATTTTCAAAGCCTGTGATCTACAAACTGAAGCCCAAATGTGATTTCTGATTGGAAACACCCTTCTACCAGCTAGCGTAGGTCTTGCACTGCTAAAACCAGCCTTAGATATTGAGGGTTTTCATCCTCAACTCTAATTCTTAGATCTTATGGTGAAAAACCAACAACATCTCTATAAGCAACCAAATCAACCAAAGGCCAAATGAGGTTTCAGAAGAGACAAGTCTCACCTTCAATTAAGGGCGACCAAGCCTCAACTCTAAAACCAATGCCACTGTAGAATTTGCTTTTGATTTTAATTTGATTTTTTAAACTCAACCTTAGGAAAAAGGTCAACACCCCTATCTGACCTTCTGAATTGTTTTTGTTTCCTTTTAAAATGACTTAAATTCATTACATTAGGTGCCATGGTACTATATTATCCCCTTTTGACCCTCAACATTAAAATATAAAGTTACTTTATAATAATCCAATTTTCGAAGGGGAAATCAAATATTAAAATGTTTTAACCTTAACAACTTCATACCAACTGATAATGTTTTAACCTTAGCAACTTTATACCAACTGATAATGTTTTAACCTTAGTAATAGTAAGTAACCACCAAAATCTCAAACTAGAGAAATATCTAATAGGCTCAAAGAGTCACTATAGATAGTGAGCACCATATTGGCCCTGCTAAAAATAGAAAGTCTACCTGAATACTGCAAACCCAGCACCCAAGAGCTAGAACTGAGTCCCCTTACCAAAACCACTTAGCCTACAAGGACTTTGAGATAGGCTAAAGGTGTTGTCCACTACTCAAAGGCTAGGAGGGGCCATTGCACCATCTCACATGCCAAAAGTAAAGTGGTGTTAAAGGAGTGAAGAATAAGTGGCAAGTAAGAACGAGAATGGCAATGGAATCTTTTTACAATCCACAATGCCAGGAAACCTAGCTTATAGGTGCTTGTAGCATATGGACTACCTCGTACTCCCACTGATGTTGAAAGAGACACCCATCTATTTTTCAATACAAGGCATACATACCCTACCTCTACAGGATTCAGACTTATGACCTCTCTTTCAACAGCACAAATTTTTCATTAACAGGGCAACTTAGGTCCAACCACCATATGTGCTGCAGACTTCACGATGGCGAGACATGATCCTCAATTCTTCTTTCTACAATTAGACCTAACATGCTTCATATTAAAGATGTAGGATGTAGGATGTCGGATGTAGGAAACTTTTTCCAAATCTTTCTGAAGTTCTTAATAAAAAAATGTGAATAGTTAGTTGTTATGGGATGAATCCGTTTTCTTTTTGGGTGGGTGGACGCAAGGGTTATCAAACAATAGGTGCCTCAATGCTAATGGTCTGACAGCCATCTAACATCAAATTCTTCTATGATCTATCATACGGGCCAGCATAACTTTCTACACTCCTTGATTGCCACAATACATTGCATTGTAGTGGGCATTTATCAACATAATAAATTGACTAACAATGCACTTTTACCCTCCAATAAATACACCAAAAAAATATTGATTGATCGAGACAATCTTATTTGTTAACCTCCTCTGGTGCACAACATACGCATTTTGGCTCTGTGAAAGTATGATATTGTGGATTTCAATATACTATATACATAGCATTTATTTGAGTTTAGTTGGAGCTTCATTGCTCTAGTCACTGCTAGCTCAGATGTTTGATAGCATTTCCCGTTCTCATTGCTTTTGTGAAACATTTTTCCTCTTTAACACAGTCGTAAAAACAGATGCACTTATTGCTCTAATGACAAAGCCTGTAACATAAACTCTAATGACAAAGCCTGTAACAAAAATGACTTAAAATTCCATTCTGTGAAGGTGGTAACTATCTAGGCACAAGTTTAATTCTTCTATGTGGAAGAGAATTAGCATCATTCCTGCAGTACAGTTCTACCCTTGGATAATCACCTATTTCTGAGTATTATTATCCATAAAAGCATATTACATAACAATAATAAACAAAACTACTAGTAAGGCCAACTCTCAATCACAATGAGGACAAGCATACTTTTAACAGTTCTATACAACCAATTCCCTTGGAACTAAATCCTTAGCTTGTCCTTCGACAAACACAATTAAACACTTTATTGGACCGCACAAATTCCATTGAATATAAACAGAAGCCCTCATATTTTAGTTCTTTACATTAACTTCTATGGCTACAAAAATAGCACCTGAACAAGAGAAGCTTTCATAATTCTTTAGATCTACCTGAATGGGTTATCATTGGCTTCCCTACCAGAAACAACAGTCAGCTTAGTAAAAAAATGGTTTTTTTAAAAACAGTCAAAATATTAAACATGTTAATTACTTTCTTTTTTTTCACTTATTTTGTTTGCACTTGGGAGCTAAACTATATTTGCTAGTGCCACAATCTTAGTTATTGAATTCAAAATATTGCTGGTTCAGCGATATGATAGTTAAGCTTCCAAACATATTTTCAAGTTCACACATTTGTAGATATTCTCAACAATTAGGATGTCATGACAACATTCCCTCTTAGAAATTACAGTGCATATCCATTTCAAGCCTGAATTGATAAATTTTAAAATTCTACCAAAGAATAATATGCCGAGTTTTGAACAAAAATGAACCAGATATTCCTACAAAACTTCAACAAGCAAGGTAAGACATCTTTGGTCATAGTACAATTTAGCCTTCCAATGGTCAGCTGCACAAGATAACATCGGTGCATACTGATGCCTCATTCAAGGTCAGAGTCAAGGGTTAATTAACTAAATACAGTTCTAATCTACAATTAAGGTTAACTGCCTTGAACTGAAGCTAGGTAAATCCAAACATACGAGCTGGTGTTAAGTAAACCTAAACTCGGTATGCAAAGTTGCATGCACACAGGATAGAAAGCTAAACATGCTCATTCAAGCCAAGAGACTTTAAGTTGAATAACCAAGAGCAACCAATGAGGTCCCCGACCACCCTTACTGCCTTTTCCTCATCTCTACTTGCCATATATCTGATAAGATTTTAGTTCTAGGGTCTTTGTGTTTCATCTTCCATCTCCACTGCATCTTCAAAGCGTTCATCATCAATTCGAAGCTGAAAGGACCATAAATACATAGCAAAAGCATTTAGATGAGCTTATCTGTAAATGGAAATGACAATACTACTTGTACTGTCTGTCATCCTAATATAATAAATAAAATTTTAAAAATCAAATTCATAATGATTCATACAGACCTCTAAAATATTCTCAGGCAAGCTATGTACCAAGCCATTAGAATAACCAATTGGATTAGCCATGTCCTCTTCATCATATTCAAAATCCTCACCAGCTTGTACTGAAATGCCATAATTTTTGGGAAAGAAGAATCTTAAGGTCAATTGCTCGTACCAGAACATTGGAAACTGAATTCACTCACAGGCACACAGCAAGGCTTACCAGCAAGTAGACCAGAATTAGCCGTGTCCTCAGCACTGAAAATCCAATCACATTCCCCTTCTACATCTGAGATTCAAAGAGAAAAAATAATCTTAGTTAATCCAGTCTTCGGAGGAAATTGATCAAGCAACAAGAAACAACATAAGGTAAATCCAACGCAAGCACAACAAACCTCCATCTGGTTCTGGATTTAACTCTGCACAGGCACAAAACACCTTAAACAGATCGTCCACTAGCATACAATCATCTTGGTCAAGGAGCCCAGTTCAAAAGAATAGAATTATAGTTTAAAAATCAGAAGAATCTTCAACCATAGAAACTAAGTTGACAAGTTAAAAGAAAAAAATCTTCAGAGAACTAGACCATGTTTTGCCATCAGCACTTCTTTAAGCAAAAGATAATAAATCTTCAAAATAAATTCATATTATTACTCTGATGAAAAAAGAGCAAAATGCTGGGATTTTAAAACAAGTCAAAGTTTGACAGCAAATAAACTGCTTACCCAATGGTTTAATAATGAGAATGCAATCAAACCACAAAAATAATTCAGGAATTTGTGAATCCTGATGATTATAGTTTGTCATGATGACATCCTGGAAGTGCATCCGCTATATGCAATTTAAGTAAGTCACAAAAATTAGAAGGTAATAAAGCAACATGCTTGCATCAATATCAAGGAAAGCAAAGCGGAAAAATGAGGAATCTTCTATGTAACAATTACAGTTCAACTTTGAAATGGAGGAAGTTCTAAAAAAACTAATTTAGAATTTATAAAAAATTCTGCTAAGACCAGAGATAATCTCGCCTGCCAAATCCTAGTTAAGCTTCAAAATCGTGAATTCTGTTTGATTCATACATAAAGCTTTTATATTTCTTGGTTTTAATTAAGAAAATAATACAAAAATAAAATACTTGTAATATAAACTTATAAAGGTCAAAGATTAGACTATAATCAATAATGAGATGAAAGGTTAAACGTGCTTGAATGACTACAGTCAACAAACCAAGCTTTGTGTTTAGTATATTAAATTTGCCATAAAACATACTTAATAGACTGGTGTAACGTTTGCATACTTAACAAGTAAATTGTAGACAAATACTAAATATAAGGAATCACGAATGCCTATTTGGCTGTGGTCTAGCAGTTAATTGTTGTGCTTCTACCGACCAAAACTTCTACCCATGTTAATGAAAATGTTTCAAGGGAATTTGAAGGCAAATGTTGAGACCTGATTTACCTTATAATGGAACATATAAAACCGTTTAAGGCATCAAATTGATTTGCGCATGTGCGATCCCAACTTCTGACCATATACAATAAACGGGTGGGCTGCTATAAACAGAAGAAACATTTATCCTTTAAAATGTGCTCAAAACAAATTCAACTACTGTCATGATGTACTACTTACCTAGCACAATAATTATAAGATCTTCCATACGAATGGACATTTAATTATAATATATGATAAGATCATTCAAATTTTGTATTTCATCTTTACTCAAATGTACAAATATAGTCCAAGGAAAAGTTGAATAATTGCTGATACTAAGCTATAGACCTTATTATTCTCCTACATTCTGCTCTCCAATGCACATAAATAATACAAATCAATGACCTTTAAGCGAAGGGCAACATGATTTAAAAACCATCCAATCTTTGGTAATAACAAATTACAAAAGCTTAAGGATATATGTGTTTGCATCAGAAGGAATGAGACGTATGTCAGTAACCTGTGATAAATCCAGGTCCTCATTATTTGTTGAGTTTTCATCTTCAAAATCCTCGTAGCCATAACCATCTGTTTCTGTGCTTTCAATCTAGAAAAAATAGTCAATGTTGTTTGTTAAATCTGGAAAATAATATAAGCAACAGTGGCGATAAAATACATGGCCAATAGAAAAAAATAAGCAGATTTAAGAGCGCTTTACAGTTTACTTAGCAGTTTAATAAGTGTGTGTGTGAGAGAGAGAGAGAAGGGGAGCATTCCCAGTGTCTTGTTTACTTCATGAGTATTTTATAAGACTCTGTAACATTATTGCATATAATCCTAGATGTAGTCCTAATAAATGTAACAATAATATTTTTTATTCTTATTACTCTGATGTGGGGGAAACTGAACAGTCATTTGGAGATCGATAAATATGTCTTTGAGAACATTGAATCAATAGACAATTCTGAATTTAAATCAAAACAATTTTCAAATTCATTTTTCAGTCCAAATTCCTGGCCTGACATTGGTATCAAAGCACAGGCATTATTTTTTTTAATCTACACCAATCGAAGTCTTCTAGGGTTTGAAGCTATTGCAGCCAATTTTAGCTCGCTTTTATTTGCTTGCCCTAGTTTCTGCTCAGCCCATTCTTCCATTCATGGTTCTGCACCCTACACTCTATGCACCCCAAAATACATGCAGACCCTGTTCAAACAAATTGCTGTTGGAAAAGTTGTCTTTGATGTCAAACGTGTGAAGATGATGTTGCCATTGATGTCAAAGTCACGGCAGAAGGATATCATCATTGATGTATGAACAAGATTATTGCAAATGTCGTCATTGATGTCAAAAAGGAATATGTTGTCCAAGAAATTCTTGTCATTGACATCAAAGGATATATGAATGGGATTGTTAATTTAATTGTCATTAATGTTAAAGGAATAATATACAAAGCTTTTATGAATGGCCGACTTCATAGATGGTGAGATGTTTATGCAGAGACTGAATCTGAAATGAAGCTGATTTCATGTTATGACAGCACTCTAAGTATGGTCAATCCTCATAAAAAATGTGGAGTTCAACTTGTATTTAATCAATTCAAAGCTGGCTGGCTTGGGAGAATATCAAACATGCTTAGACAAGTATAACCAAATGAAATCATATATACTAATAATAAGGAAGCAACGAGTTAGAAAAGGCAGAAATTGCAATATACAATATATGGCAGCAATTTATATGTTGAGAAGGGCAGATACATTTACATGGCAATGATTAAAGCCTATACTAAGGCAGCAGATATATAAGAACAGTGTGTCTTATTCAAAATACAAATTATGAAGAGATACGAATTTTGAGTGATGTGCTATAAGACAAAAGTCTTATTCATATAAGATAAAATGTAGTGTTCCACTAACAACTAAAGAGTAATTATATTTCATTTTGAAGAAATACAAATTAAGATTAAGAAGCCAACCTCTTATCAAGACAAAAATCAGTGATTATATTTCAAAGAGGTGCGATTAGAAATATTAAATGGCAGAGATCATTTTTAAAGGAAACAAAGCTTCTAAAAGGTGCAACTCAAATATTTAAAAAGGCTGCAATTAATTAAGAAGATAAGAAGGCAGCGACTGGGTTTATCAAAAGGCATCCATTTATTTGTCGTCTCTTTTCAAATAGACACATCCCTTAGCAATTTGAGATGATATAAATAGAGGTTGAAATGGGAACCAAAAGGAAATAAATTTAATGAATACTTTCTGATTAAAAAGAGCAGATATAAAAGAGAAAACGAGCAGAAATGAAGAGCATTCATACTAAAGAATATATGCAGCCTATGTGTAAAAGACAATTGCAAAAATACATATCAAATATATGTGAAAAATAAATAGCAGATTGTAAAGTGAATTTGAGCAAATGGTAAGTCAGAAAATTATATGAAAATATTGTCATGATTATGATCAGTTGTGTGAAAATAATTGGTGCATAAAGTGGATCAGATTTATGAAAGGAGAGAGTACATGTTGGATCAAATTTGTAATTTGTGATCAGATTTACAAGGAAGTTTGGATCAGATTTGTGGGGGGTTGAAGCCTATCAAATTAAGATTGGAGCCTTTTGCTGGGTTGGAGCTTTGTTTGTGTATGGGAGGTTGGAGCCTATCAGGTAGAGGTTGGTGCCTCTTGCTGAGTTGGAGGTCAGTTGGTATTTAGATTTGAAACTTTGAAAGTAGGTTGGAGCCTACAAGAAGAAGAAGATTAAACTATAATATGTATGCAATATGTGTGCCATAGTTTTCTCCCAAAAGGGTTTCCACATAAATCGAGTGTTCTTATTGTGTTTCTAATTGCTAGATCCTATCTGAATGGTTTTAATTGTAATTGGTTAAGTTTTGTTAGATACTGATTCATCCGCCACCCCACCCTCTTAGTATCACCGTGTGCACTATAGTTGAGTGATAATGTTATGTCTAGAAAAGGAGGTGTTTTATAATGAGGTTGTCATGTATTTATTTCTTTGTTACTGGTGGAATTATTTTTGTTCAAAAAAATGGGTAATTGATGCAGGAGCATCCAGTGGTGTGAGGGCAATCTTGCATCACCCAAAAAGATGATTTTCATTTTTGTTCCTGTAGTTTTCTTTTTGTAGATGTTTTTGTATTTCTGGATACCCTTTTCGTCGAATAAGAGTTTCCAACTTTCAGAACTACTTTTCTACTTTTTCTGCTCAACTGCTATTTTTAGCAGGTTTGCATTTGAAGTCGTGGAAAGACAGAAATTTATGGGAAGGTTCAGGATGGAAAAATACACAGTCTGGTGAAAGAATCAGGTCAAGATCATTCACGACTTGAAAGTTATTCAAGTTCCAGTTTCTGCTTTTTGCCCTGAAAAACCTTCCGAGCTCAGTTTGAGGCACTAAATGATCCCGGATGGGCCTGAAAATTTGCGGAAACGCCAAAGTAGTCCGCCAAAGGCCTACTTTGCAAAAAATCGTCTTTTCGAGACCTTTCCGAAAAGGTATTATCATTGAAGATCCGACGGTCGGATTAAAAGTTATGGTTGCCGGAAGTTGGTGCATGTTTTAGAAATGTGCTAATTTTCAACTGTGAATTTAACTTGAATTTCAAATTGTAATTTTGGCGCCAAATCATCAAAAATCTTATCTCGAAGATTGTTTTTGGTTCCAAACCGAAATGGGTCTATTTAAGGGCTTGTTTCTGATTTTTGGGGTAACTTTTTGGGGAAAGAAGTTTGCATGCTGTGAAAGGGGATCTGGGTAATTTTCTATAAGTTTGTAATTTGCATGTATCACAGAGCTCGAGGATTTGTGATCCTCTGCATGTAAGATTTTTCATTATTGAATAATAAGAAAGTTTTCTAGTTGTGTGCATTATTTCTGTGTCTCGGGTTTGCTCCCTCGTCAGGTGGTATCAGAGCGGGTTTTCTTGAGCGTGTGAACAGATCGCCGATCGTGAGGCAGTTTGCACCAGGACCGTGGTTGTGGGTTCAAGATCTTCAAGATGCCTCCAAGAGTGATGCCTGGTAGGCGTGGTGGTGCCAGAGGTGGCCGAGGTGGTAGAAATGCTGATGGAAGAGATCCATTGGCAGCCGAGGGTTTCAGAGCCCTCCAGAGACAAATTGATGCATTGCAAGAACAGATGAGAAGAGTGCAACCTCGAAGGAGAGAGGAGAAAGTGAGGATGAAGATGAGAGGTGGAAGATTCAGACAGAAGAGGAAGAAGAACCGATCGATCAAGATCGAGCGCGCTGATAAGGGCCATT